>JARKHS020027292.1:22500-40283 GCA_030143305.2 Amblyomma americanum | reverse complement strand
GCTTTATAATGGAGTCGCATATTGAATCTTTCGGAACAACCTTTTCATTTCGGAGATTGAAAGATGACTTATGTTTAACTTTGCCGGCAGTTTGTTCCAAATTATGGCAGTAGCGTTGACAATTTTTCGTTTGCCGTAACTACTATTAACAGATCTCGAAAGTAAGACGACAGTTGAAAAAATTCTTGGTTAGACGCAATGAATAGGCGGAAGCAGGTGATGGTAATGGGATGTTATAATTTAATATGTGTGTAACCACAGAAGCTAGTTTGCAATCTCGGAAAACAAAGATTGGTTGTAATATTTGGGTCACGAAAGAATGGAGCGGATCTAACTATGTGTTTACCGTGTGTTATTATACGAAGGGTGTCTTTTTTGTAACATGTATATTTGATTTAAATACGTATTATACGGAAGTCCAGAGGACTCTATATATAGAGTAAGTCATATGACTTTGAAAAAGGAAATAATACAAAATTTTTATTCTACGAAGTGAGAACTTACTAGCTTCTATTAGGACAAGAAAAGCTGGCCTCAATTTACTGCTGCCACGAATTATGTGATGGTTAAAACTGAAAGCGGAATCCGGAGTTACATCGAGATACACCGGTTGATCGACTTGTTCAAGGAAGTTTGTTCCTATTCGTAACTCATTTAAACAATTTGCTGATTTGTATGGACTGAAAAAAAATCTACTTAGTCTTTGAGACATTTGTTAATTTTTATTCCGTGAGAAACATTGACATACCACAGAAAGGTCACTATTCGCCTGCCTTTCAACCATATTAAGATCCTGACTAGAGAAGGGCGTTATAATTCGCATAAACAATAGTTTGGGCGTGGTTCAGAACATCTGGCAGATCATTTATAAATAAAGAAGAGGGTAACGGTACCAATACCCTGAACCATTCCACATAGGATGGAATGAACAGAGGATACAGATTTATCTATTTTAGGCATTGCACTCGACCAGAAATAGATGAAAAACTTCTTTGCTGTACCTCTGACCCGATAGCTATCTAATTTTGATAACAGTATAACATATATTGTTTACAGCGTCGAATGCTTTTTTGATTTCAATAAGAATGCCAACTACATACTGTTTGTTATTTAATGCTTTGCTATTAAATTCGCTCAAACGCTGTATGTACAGCCGTGGAAGCAGATGTGTTTTTTCTAAACCCATGCTGGGTGTCTACTAACAAGCTTAATTTAACTAGAAAACGAGTAAAGCGTTTGATACGGGCCGGTAGTTTCGGTTTGGTCTATGGGGGTTTAACGTCCCAAAGCGACTCAAGCTATGAGGGATGCCGTAGTGAAGGGCTCCGGTAATTTCGACCACTTGGGGTTCTTTAATGTGCACTGACATTGCACAGTACACGGGCATCTAAAATTTCGCCTCCATCGAAATGCGACCGCCACGGCCGGGATAGAACCAGCGTGTTTCTGGTCAGCAGCCGAGCACCATAGATAGGCTCGGATGTCATCCGTACTACCCGACTAATATATAGGAGTGACTTGCGCTATTTTGAATGTGTGTGGATACGTGGCTGCACAGAAGGATGCATTAAATAATTTTGCTAAATGCTCACTAATTTCCTCAATGTACTGCAGAATGCATGTTTCTATTTGTTCTTCTTCCTTGAGACATTGTTTTAACAGTAGAGATGAATTCTTTGTGAGCAATGCCATCATGAATGAATGAGGTATAGGAGCTGGGAGCTTAGGGCTTCGTGCTGTAAGGATTCTGGCGACAGCTCGTCTGGTTCAGTTGCGTAATCGGCCCGGGACACCTGCAGCCGGGGTCACTGCACGGCGATAGGCATCTTGGTTCTCACGGCCTGTCGCCGCTTGGGTTATTGGATTCGAGACAGAGGACTCTGCTGCCGTTTGTAAACATTGCTACGGAGGCAGTTAGCGACCACCGAACCGAGCAAGAGTGGCTCACCCCTTCAGCTGTGCCGGCTCTCTGGCGCCTCGCCCATTCGGACTTCCCGGAAGACGTGTTCGGCTTGACAGCGTGAGAACTGTCGTTCGGACGCGAAGACAACGCTCTCTCTGGTGGGGGCGATTGTCCAGCGGCACTCTCTCTCTCCGGCGAGACATGTGACGGGGGCGTGTCTCTATGTGAAGTGGTGTGGTGTGTGTGTACGACGGTGCAAGTTAGGCCACGCCCAACCTGGCGAAGACCTCCTCGAACCTGGGGAATGCTAGGGACCGGACCCTTTTAAAACCGGACGACGAGTGCCATGAGGAGGAATCCTCGATCATCCTCAGATCTTCTCAGATCCTCCGACCTTCCCCCATCACCCTCCAATGGGTTCATAGATCTTGTAAATAATGTAAAGTAAACTCCCTATACAGTTTCCTTCATGACCAAGTCCGACAACGTCATTCGTAGAAGGGACCTGCGGCGCTGAGTCAGCTCACTCAAGGACCCCTCATCTCCAACAATGCATAGTAAGTTTTGCAAGAGCGGGTTCTATGTTACAGAAGTATTGATTAAATCTTCTGCAGTTCTAGTTGGCGGGATTAACTGTGGTAATATATAATCCTTCGCGCAAATTGTAATTACTGAGTTAACTAGTTGCCACATTTTACGCGGAGCATATTGGTTTTGAATAAGAGTTGTATGATAGTGCTTTTTGACTTTTAGATGTAAGGCAAGAGCTTTATTTATATGTACTTTATAGGCTCCGAGCGCTGCAGTTTGACGCGCGCCAGTGTCGCCATCTGGTTAACAGCGGTGGCGAAATGCGCGGACGCAGCCAACGCAGCTCTCTGGTTCTGTTTGCAGTGGACGAGGCGAGCCGTAAGGTGTACCGTCGTGAGGGCGAAAACAAACTTATTTAATTCTGGGTGCTCGACCTACTGCTGTGTTTACCAATGTAATAAAGCTTTAAAAGCACTGCAGTCAAGGTACAGAATATATTTTAACGCTTTCCTTGGAGATTGTGCATGCTTGCTCATGCACAGAAGATCTACTGGAAATGAGTACATTGTGGAACTAAATTCATGAGTGTGAACTGGGAACGAGCTTACACTGACTGCGATGTTTTGAACGTTCCATCACTGGTAGGAGTCAGGAGTTGCTTTATGTCTTTACGTAGAGGGAAGGAATGAGCTCAGTGAGTCACAGGAAATGGTCAGCGATGAAGTTCTTGGAGCTAGCATCTGAAGTTTCAGACTTCGTTTGTTATGCTCATCTGTGTTTCAGCGCGTCGATTTTGTTTATATTTTTTCGTGCGTGTGTGTATGCTATGAGTGCGACGTCGTACTTCGGAGAGCGCTTATGTCGTTTTTAACATTGTTTTACCTAAGCTTTTGTGTACGTATTTGTATCATTTATAGCCTACAGTGGTTTAGAATTTTGTATATTTTTTCTGTTGCATTCCCGAGATCTAAAATCCAGTTCTTGATCAAAAAAGAGAAAAGTAGAGAGGGGTTCTAATTTCTGTATATATATTTATTGAATTTTACGACATCACTAAACCCTTAATTTCTGGAGTTAATCTTGATTTTAATGGCGTTGATGGTCCCAATGCAACTCAGATTATAAGGGGCGCCATTGTGCAAGGTTCCAGATAATATCGACCACCTGGGGTTCTTTAAAGTGCACTGACATCGCACAGTACGCGGGCCTCTAGCATTTCGCCTCCATCGAAATGCGACCGCCGCAACCGGCATCGAACCCGAGTCATTTGGGTCAGGAGCTGAGCACCATAACCACTGAGCCACTGTGGCGGCCTCTCTAGAGTTAAGTATTTACCAAAAGAAAAACACGACCAAAATCCATTTAATTGGTGCTTTCACGAAGTGCCTAAAATGAAAGTCCTCTTACTTAACTTACTCAGCAAGAAACCCATCGTGTTTTTGTATGCTTAGAGCTATGCTTCTCTGAGGGGAATACACAAAGTAAAGCAAGGTCAATGCTGCACGATGTAGAGCATTATCATCTTATATGTGTAGTAAGTTTGCGTTTTTCGCAATTCTAACCGACCATTCACATAATGGATGTCGCAGTGGATGTAAATTACATAGCTGATTTCATTATCTGGGTCAATCAGACACTTGTTTCTAAAACTATGAAAGCACTTAATAATCTCAATAAGTTTTATTGCACTGCCGGATGTTGCAGTGCCGTCAGGACTGCAACACAATCATGGTTGCACTGAATCGGTGATCAGCCTAGACTGAGGGCAATCGAAACCAACTGTAGCAGCAGTGGCGTCAAGGCTTTCAATGCGTTGAAAAGAAGCAGACATTGACTCAGAATGGCATTGTGGTCAGCGCGCGTCTGCTATGCGGCCGGGCTGACGCGAACGCAGTGGGCATGGAGGAAGGCACAGGGCCACCAAGGCCAGTCTCGAGAGGGGTACGCGCTCTCTTCCTCGAGACCGGCCGTGCCTGAGCGTCAAGTAAACGCGGGGAGTGCCACGAGGCGGCGCTGGCGATGTGGTCACTGGTGGCGCCTCCATACCAGCGCACGGAGCCCATACTGGATGCGATGGCTTTCAAAATGTTGCGTTCTGTGCCACTTATCTTTTGTATGTAAAGCGCACAAAAGCTCAGTTGTTACCCACAGATATACTTAGTCAGAATAAAATTTTGCAACAGTAATTGTTTCCTTAAAGCGAATTAAGATAAAATTAATTATATGGTCAGGCTCTTTATTAATATTCGTATCTGCAGGCTGCGTATACGCGAACTTAACAGGTTATGATCAACAGTTGTTTTTACGCGTCTCTAATTCTTTTTTGAAAGGGGTACATGGTGGTAGAAAGAACACTGGAGAATAATAAATATCTTCATTAATAACAGCAGAGACAGCAAGTGATATATATAAATTGCATAAGATATGATTGGTGAACGTCGCCGTAGAGTAGGTAACTCGAATTGGTTGTGTTCTTTGATTAAAAAACATGTAAGACTCCATCAAGCTCAACTACGGTTTTGCGTCGTCATTGAAAGTGTCAATATTTATGTCTCCACATATAATTACAGGATTATTCATTGAAGCAAAATGTTGTAGCGCAGGTTGAAAGGCATCTAGAAAAAGCTGATGTGTGAACCTAGGGAACGCTATAGAACCCTAGATTAACTCTGAACTTAGTTCAAGTAATAAGAAGTCATAAGCTTCAGGAACCTAGCATGTGGTTCTGGAAGAAAGCTTAAAAGAAATATTCTTGTGTACATACAAAGCAACTCCTATGACACGTGTTTTTATTGGTCGCGAAAGATAGACTGAATTAAAATTTGGTATGTAGAAGAAGTCATCAGGTTTCAGCCACCTTTATAACAACACGATTATGTCACACTCAAAAGAACGGGAAGTTAATAAAGCCAGCAAAGAGTTAATATTATTAGTTCAGCTTCTGATATTGCAGTGCTGTATCTTCAGATTATATTGCCGCCGAAAATGCCGCGCGTAAGTGCGATGCACTACACATTTCAGATGGTTTACGTACATCAAGACCGTGAATGCATGCGGTTAATTTCAAATCTTCCTCAGAAGCGACTTGTATGACCGACGAAGTTTCAGTTTTCCTGACATGAATTTTTTTTATTGGAAGCCAACGAAAGCTTCCACTCTTTTTTCCTTCTTTTCTGAGCGGTCGTTCCGTGCAATATTTTCAGTTCCGGACATAAATGCTCAATAACGTAAATAGGATTGTCCTCTTAGTATTGCAAGCTAGCCGTACAAATTTTCTTCCTTTTTGCTAATTTAAGCAGGTTGTCGCGGACTTGGCCCGATGAAAACCGGACAATAAAACGTTGGATTTCGTCTTATCTTCTCCCCGCCTCATCTACCTTGTCAATCTGGCACTCCCAGTGCGTCTGGAGCTCGGATACACGCCCCACCAACAAACCTGTTGGTCTGGTCGTGCACGCGTGGCAGGCTCATTTTATTTTAACCAATGCGTTTCTTATTGTGCAGCGATACGCGCTCCGGCCATTGCGTTTAAACCTGTTTGTAGACGCGGAGCGCTTCGAATATAGGGACATAGTGCACACAATGGCCACACAGCGCGCAGGACACGTGTGTAAGGATCATTGCACCGCCCTCTATCTCTGCATCCCCGCCCTTCCCCAGAGTCGAGCTGATAGGCGAGAACTACAGGTTTCGTCACGTGGAGGGATGCGTGAACGCGAATTTGAGGCAGCCTCGCCAAACAGTTTTATCTTCGTTGCTTTATTACATCCCTTTTCTGGCGAAAGCGTCTGTCGCCACTCTGCAACGGTGACTTGTTGCCCCCATAGAGGTGATGCGTAAGGAGATGACCGAGGCTCCTTTCACAGTAGTTCCTTAATAAGGAATGACTTCGGAGACCCTGCCAATACGCTGGCTGAGAAACGAAATAAGCTGCCACCTTGCGACGAGAATTTCTGGGACGCTAGGCGTTATGAAATGACGGACCCTCGCGCATCGCCGCGTTTCTACCGGCGGCAAGCACTGGAAAGCGGCTGCGCTGCGGAGTAAGTGACGTAAGCCGTGATGACGAGGCGACCTAAGTCGAAGTGGCAGGAGTTGACGTGGAACGGCCGAGGAAGCTGTAGCGCCTCCCTTTTCGACCTCCGCCCACTTGATTGGATTGTGGAAGACTACGTTGCACGACGGGCAGTTGAGGCCCTCAGAAAGCTTTCGTCCAAATGTCTCGAGAATGACGACCGCCACCGTTTCCGCTGCTTGCGCTCTGCTCAAGTGGAACAGACCCGGAGCCACGTGTCCTGAAGCTGATCGCCGAGTGCGGCTAAATAAGGACTGCTGCCAAAAGTGGCCGGAAGGCCTGCGGCACAAGGATCGCAAAAGTAGCGTGCATATACATTCCACACTTCTCACATGACAGACATAAAATTGGCTTCCTCCGTTTAGTTTTCGTAAACTGTGCGTTGCTTCGTTTGTTGAGCAAGACGGGTCTCGATTTCGCGGTTGAGGGTAGGCGCGCGTATATATTCCCCCCCCCCCCTCTACTCTCCCCATCGTCATCAATTTTCTTTTTTCTTACCTTCCCCCATGAAGGACAGCGGGCCAGGTAATGATCCCTCAGGCACACCGATGTAAGCTCTCCCTCTCTCTGCAAAACTCGCAGTATACAAGTACTGCTTTGACCTGTGTTATATTTTTTCATTCAAGGAATTTCCCTTCCTCACGGAATCTGACAAGTGAAGTTTTGAGAAAAAAGAATTTTCACAAACTTTCAGAGAATTTCAACCACCAAAATTTCCTAACTTTTTTTCAAATTAACGCAGACTTCCATCTGCTGTGGGAAAAAAGGGCTTGAAATAGGGGATTTTTTTGGAGTGCGCAAATTCCGGGTTCCAGCATGCATGAAATATTACGGCTAACAGCTAGTCGGAACTAGAGGCGCAGAAGTGTTTATGCGCTAAGCACATTGGAGAAACTCGCTTCCCACCAGTTTTTTTCGAAGCCGATTATGGGACGAAGTTTTCGCAAACACAAAAAACTAGTGAAAGAGCAATGCTCTAAATGAATCGTCGTTAATGGACGACGTCCTAATAGACGCACATGAATGAAATTAAGGTAGCAGCATCCGTTGAGATGCATTCTTCGACTGTATCGCATGCCATTGCATTACGTGAACAGTTGGCTAACTGTCGATATATTAAAACGCAAAAAAATGGTTTCTAACACTTCGGCTTCTTTCTGTGAATCTCTTTTCAGGGGAAGACTGTTTTTCTGTACTAAGGCGCCTAACAAACCTGTCGCAGGGGCAGTCCACTTCCCTTGAGCAAATGACGCTTTCACTGAGCGGTGTCACATGCCAAAAAGAAGTGTGATTTGGAAATGATGGTACTAGCGATGGATGTTGCCGCAATTCGTCGAAATTAATTTATTGTCATGTATATTTTCAATTGTAAATATTTAGTCAATACAATTTCACTGCACATATAATTAGTCCAAGATCATTTAGAACATTATTGATTCCATGTCAGATACAGTAACAGTTTGTAATGCTGATATGAAATTTCAACTTTCTTTTTTTCTTATGGGCCGCACGTTTCATGGGATTGTGAAGAAAGCTGAAAACCAGCACTATTCCAAATCAGTTTAGCTCCAGAGAAATAGATAAAGCTATAGAAATGTGGCTTTTATAAAGCGGCAACGAGTGTTCAGAAGTTTCCGATAAAAAAAGAGGGATTCAAGACATTTGAACTTTTTGAGGAAGATGACGCAGAAGAGTAAAGGTTGGAGGGTTTCAAACAACAGTCGACCACTGCTGATGCAGCAGTTCTCGCCTCTCATCACTCGAGTGTACGCGGAGTTCTCGGAATATTTTCAAAGATGGGTTTACTGAGCAGAAATTGTGCAATGCCAGCGCTTTGCCAGCTCAAGCACAAGTTAAGACGCTTCAAGCGACAGGTGATGCGGGCGATTACGTCTATTTTACGCGCTTTCATTATATTAAATATTGCCAACTGCCACCACTGTATTTATGTTTTGGTCAAAGATGCGTTCATCTGTGCGATAGAACGTGTCCCTTAGTTCAGCTTTATTTGTAAGTACAAGATAAACGTCTCAATCCGAAGCAACTTACGGTGATGGATAAACACCTGTCCGTTTATACGCCATCATTCATTTTCGAGCTTGAGTCTTCCGGTTGCGTCTATTCAGTGCAATGTACTGTTTAGTGGTTGTCATTAGTCGCTTAAACGTTATTTCTTGACCCGTGAACTATTCCACCACAATTCACTATGCGCTGCCTTAATATTAGTGCCTTGGTTACTGTCTCGTGTGGCACCCGGTTTGTTGCTGAATTCGATGCTTTCATAGCGCAAGCATTCTAAAATAACATTGCAGACAACTTTCTTTCTGCCTACCGGTACTGCTTGACTGCTTTAAAGCTGCGCGAAACAACTGAAAAGCTAACAATGATGTACACGTACATTGAGTTTAAGCTAATGTGTGCTCTTTAGGAGTGAAGCACAATTTAAGCCGCAAAACAGCTATGCTTTAACATTCGGTTCGTAATTACGCTGGTCGCCTTGCTCCCCGTTTATCAAGTTAAAGTAAGTTGAAGTTGAACTATCGTGCATTGAATGAAGATCAAGATCATCTTCCTCAGTTAAAGCCGAATATCGGTTTTGCAGCGCTATCCTAAACTCCTGTGCTTTCCCTCTTACGGCTAACTCGTTAATGGTCATCCTCTTCACTAGCTTCTTCCGTTCCCTCTTCAAGTCTAAGCTAATTCTAGACCTTACCATTCTGTGGTCGCTACAACGCACCTTTCCGAGGACGGCCACATCCTGAATGATGCCAGGTTTAGCGCATAGTATGAAGTCGATTTCATTTTTAATCTCACCATTGGGGCTCTTCCAGGTCCATTTCTGTTTTCTCGTTTGCGGAAGAAGGTATTCATGATCCGTAAATTATTTCTATCCGCGAATTCGACTAATAACTCTCCCCTGCTATTTCTAGAGCCTATCCCATAGTCACCTACCGCGTGGTCGTCAGCCTGCTTCTTGCCCACCTTCGCATTGAAGTCGCCCATAAGTACAGTGTACTGCGATTTTACTTTATTCATTGCCGATTCTACGTCCTCATAGAAACTTTCAACGGTCTGGTCATCATGGCTGGATGTGGGTGCGTAGGCCTGCACCACTTTCAGCTTGTACCTCCTATTCAGCCTAATTACTATAGCTGCTACCCTCTCGTTAATACTGTAGAACTCCTCTACGTTGCCAGCTATATCCTTATTAATGAGGAATCCCACACCTAGTTCTCGTCTATCCTCTAACCCGCGATAGCACAGTATGTGTCCGTCCTTTAGTACTGTATACGCCTCACCTGTCCTCCTAACTTCGCTAAGCCCTATCACATCCCATTTAATTCCCGCTAGTTCCTCAAACAGCACTGCTAGGCTAGCCTCCCTAGCTAAAGTTCTAGCGTTAAACGTTGCCAGGTTCAGATTCCAATCGGTAGCCTAAAAACAGTGAAGAGGAAACTAGGCATAGGTAAAAACCAGATGTATGCATTAAGAGACAAGCAGGGCAATGTCATTAACAATATGGATAAGATAGTTAACGTAGCCGAAGAGTTCTACACAGACCTGTACAGTAGCCAATGTAATCAGAGCGCTAATGAGAAAGACAGCAGTGCACAGCAATGCGTCATCCCGCCAGTAACGAAAGATGAAGTAAAGAAAGCCTTAGAAGCAATGAAAAGGGAAAAAGCAGCTGGGGAAGATCAGGTAACAGCAGATCTGTTGAAGGATGGAGGGGACATCGTGCTTGAAAAACTAGCCAGCCTGTATACGCAATGCCTTATGACCTCGACTGTACCAGAAGCTTGGAAGAATGCAAACATTATCTTAATTCATAAGAAGGGAGACGCCAAGTACTTGAAAAATTACAGGCCCCTCAGCTTACTATCCGTTGCCTACAAAGTATTTACTAAGGTAATCGCTAATAGAGTCAGGGCAACGTTAGACTTTAATCAACCAAATGATCAGGCAAGCTTTCGTAAAGGATATTCCACAATAGATCATATTCACACTATCAATCAGGTGATAGAGAAATGCGCAGAATATAACCAACCTCTATATATAGCTTTCATTGATTACGAGAAAGCATTCGACTCAGTGGAAACCTCAACAGTCATACAGGCATTGCGTAATCAGGGGGTAAAAGAGCCTTATGTCCAAATACTGGAAGATATATATAGCAACTGCACAGCTACTATAGTCCTCCATAAATTCAGCAATAAAATTCCAATAAGGAGGGGCGTCAGGCAAGGAGACACGATCTCGCCAATGCTGTTCACCGCATGTTTACAGGAGGTATTTCGAGGCTTGAATTGGGAACAGTTGGGAATAAGAATAAATGGAGAATACCTAAATAATCTGCGATTTGCTGATGACATTGCCTTGCTGAGTCACTCAGAAGGTGAACTGCAAATCACGAGCAATGAGTTAGACAGGCAGAGCAGATCGATGGGTCTAAAAATTAACATGCAGAAAACCAAGGTAATGTTCAACAGCCTAGCAAGGGAACAACAGTTTACAATTGGCAGCGAGAGCCTAGAAATAGTGACGGAATACGTCTACTTAGGGCAGGTAGTGACAGCTGATCCGGATCATGAGAGGGAGATAACTAGAAGGATAAGAATGGGGTGGAGCGTACATGGCAAATTCTCGCAGATCATGAGTGGCAGTTTACCAATTTCCCTCAAGAGGAAAGTGTACAACAGCATAATCTTAGCGGTACTCACCTACGGGGCAGAAACGTGGAGGCTAACGAAAAGAGTTCAGCTTAAGTTGAGGACAACGCAGCGAGCCATGGAAAGAAAAATGATGGGTGTAACGTTAAGAGATCGGAAGCGGGCAGAGTGGGTGAGGGAACAAACACGGGTTAATGACATCCTAGTCGAAATCAAGAGAAAGAAATGGGCTTGGGCAGGGCATGTAATGCGAAGGCAAGATAACCGCTGGTCCTTAAGAGTAACGGAGTGGATTCCAAGAGAAAGTAAGCGTAGCAGGGGGCGGCAGAAAGTTAGGTGGGCGGATGAGATTAAGAAGTTTGCAGGGAAAGGATGGATGCAGCTGGCAAAAGGTAGGGTTAATTGGAGACACATGGGAGAGGCCTTTGCCCTGCAGTGGGTGCAGTAAGGCTGATGATGATGATGATGATGAAGTCGAACTGTTTCCACGTGAAGCACGTAGACGCCAGAACATGGTAAGGAAATGTAGCTATCTTGAAAACTGCCACTGCGGGCTGCTTCGCTTTATCATGTCATGAGAGAACGCTGGAGATAGGATTGAGCGGACGCAGCTTGTCTGCGCTCCGTGGATTTCTCGTCCTGTGCGCGCAAGATCCATTCCCAGTTCCACATTTTTGTACGGATCAGACGTATAACGTCGAGGACTACTCGTGGATACGCTTTGATCCCAAGAAGTGACTTTCTTGGCATTATGCGGGACTTTAAAGCCCAAGCGAAAACGTGGGATCGCTAAGCCTTGCAAGCACTTCGGCACCGGGCCCGGCGTCCGTTTCCGCGTTCGGCCTGACCAGCGAGCAGCTACTCCGCTACGGCTTCGACGATGGATGTGGACCACACCCATGGCTACGACCCCGAGTCTGGAGGATTCGGAAGTGTTCCGAGCAGCAGCAAACAAGGCGAGGGGAACTTTGATAATTCACAGCCAGAACCTGGATGGAAGACGATATACCTCAGGGCAGGACAGCGTGCACAAGGGCACTGGGCTCCGAAGACATACGATGATGACCCGAAGTCACCAGCAGCGGATCCCACGAGCCGCAAAAGGCCCCCGAGACTGCCTGACCTCGACAAGTATGAATTTAAAGTGATTATCAAGCCGAAAGACCGTTTGGACCTAAAAATGTGGGGTGGGAGTGTACACCCACTTCACGTCGCATTCGAAAACGCGTTACGTGGCAAGACGCTACGTGCCAAACCTTACATCAGAGTTATCGAAGAGCAAAACATCATCATCGCGGCAACTTCCCATGTCGAAGACGCCACAGTACTTGCGAAGATCGATCACATCAACCTAGACGGGAAAAAGTACCACCTCAATGCCTACGTGAGAACACCGCAAGACTCATGCAAAGGGGTGGTGCACGGGATTGACCCCAACGCATCAGACAGAGACCTAGAGAAAGACTTTTCCTCAGAAACCCACGAAATATTAGGCGTCCGAAGGCTCGGCAGATCCAACTCAGCGGTGATACTGTTCAGTGGATACAAAGTCCCTTTCTTTGTTACGTACGGGTGGATCGAGCGAAAATGTTTTCTTTATAGGAAAACTAGACCGTTTTGCGTACTATGCGGCAGGGAAGGACATAGACCGGACGTCTGCCCCAGCCCAGCTGAATCGAAATGTGACTCGTGCGGCAAGCTGAATCCCGGGGAAGCTCACGATTGCACCCCAACTTGTGCGGCATGCCAGGGGAATCACCACACCTACTCAAGGGAATGCAGAGCAAAGTTTCTGGATCCCATCAATAAGCCTAGGAAACATCAACATTTCGATGATCAGGAAGGGAAACCGACAACCAGTGGCACCAGCAAGAGCTACGCGGCAGCTGTACGCACCAGCCGAAAAGAGCAGTTCGACAAGAAGGAATCCAGAAGAGCGGCCTCCAATTCTACGTCCAGGTCCAGGTCAAGATCTAAGTCTAGTCAACGTCGCAACTCGTCAGGCCGATCCGGAACGGAAGAGTCAAGACATCATAAAGAGCAGGGGACCACCAGGTCGGTCTCCTTTGCACCTAAGGCGGATCCACCGGCACAAGAGACGCCACGCACCCGAGAACGCGGACCGTCTTCTGAGAAGCAAGAAGACTCAAGACACATCGTAAAGGTGGGCTATGCTGGGTTGCCTCCATCCCTCCCCGGAAACGCGATATCTAAGGAGTTTAACGACCTAAAAGCAGAAATTATTCAGCTAAAAAAACAGAACGAGGCGTTGCGAGCTGAACTTAAATTGGTCAGGCTGCAGTCACAAACAACTCACGACAACACACCCGAAGCCCTGCCAGACTCACAGTCAGTTTATGAGCGCGTCATTGCAGAGCTGAGGGCTGACAGAGAGGAGCAGAATAAAAAGTTCCTACAAGTTATTCAGATGGTCAAAAACGAGCTCGCAAACGAGTCCGCCAACACTAGGAAATACATAAACTCTGCCATTGCCACAGTCCGAGACGAATTCAAATCGAAACTCAACGAGTGCAACTTCAGAAATAGGAAATCCAAATATGCCGACAGGCACCCCCTTCCAGAAGAGGACGAATAAGGACCATGGCACATAGGGGACAGGAAACAATTATTTGGCAATGGAATTGTCGGGGCTTTAAAAAGAAAAAAGCAAGCCTTCAATTTTTCATCGACACGTCGGAGGCGCCACCTGCTGTAATAGTACTTCAAGAAGCAAATACGGTCATCAGCATGAAGGGGTACAAAACTTTCCAAGACGAGCATAGCCTAGGAATACTTGTTCACAAGGAGTTTACCGCAACGCTGCAAGAACCGCTAACCGAAAATATCGAACATGCTTACATTGAAATTCTTCCCAAACACAGGGGAAAACGCAGCTTGCACATACTGAACGTGTACAGTCGCCCCAGGGACTCAAGTCGTCAGATAGCCACGCTATTTAATAATTTTATCAAGAGGGCAGGTAAGGACCCCCTCGTCATAGCCGGTGATTTCAATGCGCCCCACCAAGCATGGGGATATCACTTTAACAGCCCGAAAGGCAGGAGGATCCTTGAGATCGCTAACAGAGAAGGGCTCACAATCTTAACGGATCCCCTGCATCCCACCAGAGCGGGTAATAGCGTCAGCAGAGACACCTGTCCCGATCTCACGCTTGTGAAAAACTGCCTGCAGTCCACCTGGTCTAACACTGGCGAGTCCCTGGGCAGTGATCACTTCATCATATCCTGCACTGTTCAGGGAGTTAAATGTCGGAAACCATTTGGCAAGGCTAAGATTGTGAACTGGGACAAGTGGAGAGAGGAACTCGCACGTCTCCCGGACGAAGATATCACAGATATTGAGGCATGGACAGCGCTGCAGATGAAAACCGTCGCCAGGCATTCTGCGACAGTGAACACCACGGAGGAAACTCCGGCAGTTGACCCGCACCTGTTACACCTGTGGGAAGCCAGGAGATCTCTGACAAGGAGGTGGAAAAGGCGAAAGTTAAATCGCAAGCTGAAGACCAAGATTGCAGAACTCACCAAAGAAGCGGATGACTACGCACATAACCTCGCTAACCAAAACTGGCTCAAGCTGTGTGATGAGCTCAACGGTAAAATGGGCACGGCTAAAGCATGGGGACTCCTCAGATCCCTTATCGAGCCGAACTCAAACCGGAAAGAGCAAACAGACACGCTCTGTAACGCCTTGCACAGCTATAAAGGGGACAACGAAGCCCTCATTGCAGAACTTGCACGGAAATTCCTCGATCTGGGATCCTCGTACCCTCTCCCTGCGTACACCGGTGCACCCAATGAAGAGATGGACCAAGACGTAACGGTTGAGGAACTGAGGGCGGAGCTTGACGTCATGCGCAAGAACACCGCTCCTGGACCGGACCAGATAAACACCAAGATGCTCTTTAATATGGATGACATCTCTTTAAGAAAATTAGTGAAATACTTCAACACGCAGTGCTGGCACAAGGGCCAGATCCCCGACTCCTGGAAATTGGCTTTAGTGCGATTTATTCCCAAGCCCAATAAGCCATGCGATATTGATCATTTACGACCGATCTCCCTGACGTCGTGTCTGGGTAAACTGTTCGAGAGGGTCGTGAACGCCCGACTGAAGCGACTCCTGAGGAAGACTGATATCCTCCCTGACACGCTGTACGGGTTTAGAGAAAAGCTGTCTACACAGGATATTCTCCTCCGTATCAGAGAGGATATTCTGGACAACCCCGGTAGATGTCAGGTCAAGGCCATCCTTGCGCTCGATTTAAAAGGGGCATTTGACAATGTCAACCACCAGGGAATACTGGATGAGCTTAACAGCGTCAACTGTGGTGACCGCACATATAATTACGTGAGGGACTTTCTCTCCAATAGAAAAGCGTCAATAAGTATTGGTGATCGGACCTCCTCTCCGTTCAATCTAGGTTCCAAGGGCACTCCGCAGGGAGCGGTCTTGTCTCCGCTTCTCTTCAACCTGGCCATGCGTGGGCTACCAGAGAAGCTAGACCGCATCCAAGGCATTGAGCACGCTATATACGCCGACGACATTACGATCTGGTGTTGCAGCGGTAATGAAGGGGAAATTCAAGGCCGGCTTCAGGAAGCAGCGAATGTCGTGTGCCAGCATGCGGCGAGGTATGGGTTAACGTGCTCTCCCGAGAAATCAGAGTTACTCCTGATCGACCGTGGCAAGAGGCAGAATACGGGGCTTTTGCCGTCCACTCCCTCTGTCGCCATTACGGTCCAGGGTATGAGCATTCCGATCAAGAAAGAGATCAAGATCCTGGGAGCCATCATACCCAGCGGCAACACTAACACCACTACAATCAGACAGCTCCAAGCCTATTCCGAACAAGTCTCTAGAATGCTACGCCGGGTAATCAAGAAAAGAAATGGGCTAAGAGAGAAGGAGGCCCTAAGATTAGTTCAGGCTTTCATTCTCTCTAAACTAACATACGCCACCCCGTACTTACGGCTTAGCAAAAAGGAAAAAGACCAACTAGATGTTATTATTCGAAAGGCAGTTAAGACGGCGCTGGGACTCCCTTTATGCACATCCACTAAGCGCTTACTACAGCTGGGGATCCATAACACCATCGACGAACTAATAGAGGCCCACCGTGTAAATCAAATTGTCAGGCTCTCAACATCTAAGCCTGGCAGGAAAATATTACAGAAGCTGAGAATCAGTCCACCCCGGGAAGTCGCTGACAAGATCGACATGCCCATGCAGATGAGATCACACATTACGACTCACCCCATACCAAAACGCATGGATGAGGAATATAACAGAGGACGGAGACTAGCCAGAGCTAGACACCTCTCTAAGCGCTGGGATGGAAACAAGGACACGATCTACGTCGATGCGGCTGGACCCGCTAACGGAGTCGCGGCAATTGCAGCAGTTTCACCCCGGGGAGATATCATTGCAAGCAGCCTTATCCAAGCGGTGGATACCACATCGGCTGAAGAAGCAGCTATCGCACTAGCGATATCAAAGAACAGCGAGGCAACGGTTATGTCCGACTCACAAGCAGCGGTACGCAATTACCTCAGAGGCCGCGTTGGCGCTCCGTGTTGGGAAATTTTGGAAAGGTCTAATCCTTCCAACATCCAGATCTTCTGGACGCCAGGGCACCTCTCAACGACGGGCAATGAGGCGGCCAACACAGCTGCTCGAGCTCTCCTCCTCCGAGCATCTGGCACGCAGCCTCTCTCTGACATAGTTGACAACCCCTCACCCTTACTAAGCTACGCAGAAATTACGGAGTACTATAAGATCACAAGAAGGGAATATCCTCTTCCTCACAAAACCCTAAGTAAATATGAAGAGCACATAATCAGGCGACTACAAACTAATACTCTGCCCAATCCTTACCTAATGAGTAAATGGTACCCAGAAACCTACAATTCGTCCTGCCCCTTCTGTGGAGCAGTTGGCACACTCTTTCACGCGGTTTGGGAATGTCAAGAAAACCCAGACTTGGACAGCAATCCCGATCCGACTCATGAGCGCTGGGAGGCAACCCTTCATAGCCACAGCCCACTCGACCAGAAATTGCTGGTTGAGAGGGGCCGGATTATGATGGCGACCAATGGGTTCTCGTACTGAACCCACCCAGTTTTTGTGCTCTGAATAAATGTTTTTCCTCCTCCTCGTTTATCATGTCGAGAGAAAGGATCCGTAAGGAACCGTAAGGATATATATATATATATATATATATATATATATATATATATATATATATATATATATATATATATATATATATATATGTGTGTGTGTGTGTGTGTGTGTGTGTGTGAAGGGAGCGATCACAGTCACCGAAACCAAGGTGCATAAGGGAATGTAACTTTTTATGAGTTGTGCTGATGAGTGGGATAAAAATACTTACAGTAAGCAATCGCTTTAAGAAAATTACTTATAAACCAGCAGAAAAAACAGCCATGCCGCCGGTGGGATCCGAACCCACGACCTCTGAATATCGCGTCTGGTGCTCTACCAACTGAGCTATGGCGACGGCTGTCCAATCTGTTGCTCTCGTGGGTATTTATGTTTATTGGGTGTAAGCCAACCTTGAGAG
>JARKHS020027292.1:0-20000 GCA_030143305.2 Amblyomma americanum | reverse complement strand
AATCATAGGTCGAAATTATGTCAAATTATTTTCATGCATCTTGCATGTTTGTTGGAGTGAGACGTTCAAATGTTGACTTCATTCAGTGCTGCGATTGAAGAATGGATAGAGAGCGCACCCATCATGCCGTCAGTCCTTGTTTACTAAAGGCCTTTTTAAACGTCATCATATCATGACTGTGAAAGCGCATGCACGAATATTGGTGATTATTATGATCGTTAGCAGCCAAGAGCATATTTGCATGTGTAGTAATGGTTGTGGCCGATCATGGCCAATGGACGTTTTTCTACTAACGCTCTGCGCATGCGCCAAGCCTCCTTGTCCGCCATTTTTGGCAACCATGCCATGCGAAACTGGGGTGGGAATCGCTGCTCGTGTGCTTCCACGACGAACTGCGGGACAATAATTAGGAGCAGTGCTAGCACCCTCTGCGCCCTCAAGTAGCGAGCAGGCGCGGTCAGTTTCACCAGCGTCCTTTTTGGTTGCGTATAAAAATGACGAATGCAGTGCGAAGCGTGTGTTCACAAATGATTCACGCCTGCCTTCTCTGGCTAGGCGAAGCCAGCGCAGCTCTTAACCGCAGTCGTCAAAATAACTCAGTCCCCCGCTTTCGGGAGAGGCGCATCTTTTTCGAGAGGGGAGGCGTTGCGGACTGTATACTTTGCCGTACGGCGTCTTCTCGAACGGGGAATAAGAGTTGCTAAGACGGATCAACGGTCTTGTCGGAATTTCATCGTGAGAAAACAGAGCAGACAAGACAAGGACGAGGAAGGAATACGACTATGAATAGAGCTGGCTTTTAAAGAATAAAAAAGTATGTTTTCCGAAAGAGACTAACGACCTCCACGTGGGTGGTAGCAGAGTGCATTGTTAGTCCATACGTCTTCAGATAGCATGAATCGGGACGACACACCCTTTGTACACCTTTTTTCATAGAGTGTCGCTCGTCTAAATGGTTTTTAAACAGCGGTTTTCTCCCAAAAACACCTCAATATGCAAGCTTAAGTGCTGGCCGGTTTGCGACACGCGCAAAACAAGAAAAGCAAAAACAGCCGCTGAATTGAACAGCAACGCGATGAGGGAGGGGGCCGCATCGCGTTTAAATAGGCGTCGATGGCCGAGGCGGCGGTATACCAATCCGCGCCGGGCGTCACAGTTGAGGGCAGAGCGTAGATCATGGGCGGCTGTCACTGTGCTGTCGTTACAACTGAGCGGGCAGATCACAGCGTAGCGGCGGAAATGAGGGCGAGCGAGACCGGCCGCTCTTTCAGGCAACGAGTATCAGAGCATCCCTGGCTGACGGCCCAGCTTGCATGGCTCCTGTTTAATTACTCGCCGTCGCGAATGACTGTTAGGCAAAGTAATTCTAGCTCTACTTTTTCCTGTGCAGCGTTCTAGATGTTCCTCTGTGTGTAAAAGATCGAAAACTTCGAGGCGACAGCTCGTTTGTCTCTGGTTGGTTGAGCACGTGGCCCAGTGAGCATTGATTCCACTGTCACGCGGCTTGTTGCACCTGTTACACCTGGTACATTTTTATTGGCTGTTTGATTTTCGTCGTTACCCATAGCCGACGTACTTACGGCAGTATTCGTTTAGAGAGCGTAAATGCGTCGTATACTTTTCAGTCCGACGCTTGGTGGTGGTTCTCTCTGGACAGATGCGAGTCCTTTTTGTTTTTGGCATTCAAAAAGTGGTTCTATTAAACTACACGTTGCGCTGCCTACTTCGCGTTTGTTGTGCGACTTGCAAACGCACGCAAGGACTGAGCAGCCGCAGCTTTAGTTGCAAACAAGGGGCAAAAGGGACAAAATTTGAAAAGTAAACTGAGCCCCCGCCAGCGGCGAGCCGCGCGCAAAAGTTTTTATGTATTTTTCCCATCTGCTTGCAGCAGCTACATTTCTTCCTGATATGACAGCGTAATCAAACTATCCGCCACATGTGCAAGTGCCAGCCTCGTCTTCCAGCCAGGTGTGTTCGCCTGCCGCCAACGAAGAGGGCGGTTGCTCGAAACTGCGGGCAGTTAGCGTAGAGGTACAGGATATACGCGAAGCAGTCAACATTAAAGCTCATGTTTGCTTCCCCGGATGGCGCGAGTAACCTCCAAGAGTCAGATATCTCGCAAAAGTCGAGCTGATAATGGCTTCTACAAAGCTAACAGCCCGAATGAGCCGGAAAGATAAACCGAATTTCAAAAGGATGAGCACTAACACTCGTGTAGCTTCATCATAATGACGATATTACGTCGTCCTGGACGGCATGCTCTCTTCGACTGGTTATCATTTGTTCTGGTTTGATTCACTGCCGCCCAGTTTTCTTTTTTGGGTGGGGGGTTTGTCCTCTATCGTAACGATGTTTTCTAAAAACAGACTACGATGAAATCTGCAGATCAAACACTAAAATAGTCAATGAACAATCGGATGAGTACATTTGAGCAACACCTCAGCGCAAGACTTCCAAAGCAACCAGACGAACTGACAAGAAAACTATACTCAAAAAATGGCTGTTGGTTTAGCATTGGTAATCACGAAATATTGTGCGAAAGCCCAGTTTTTTGCAGGTGGACACCACCGCCATGCACCCGAAAGCGGGATTGAGGTGTCCACTGACCCAGGGAGCCAGTTATGCGCGTCTTCAACTTTTTCATCGTCGATGCCAGTTTACCCAGTGTACCGCCGCCAGAACGCTTAACAGGAACGCTCGATTGCGCGTCCTGCGCTGATATTACAGCCCCTGAGCGCTGGGCGCTAGCTGAGTCCAAGACCATGATGCACGGTGTGTTTGCGGCGGTTGAGGCAAGCTCGTGCCCTGCTTCCACCCTAGTATTGTCTCAGACCCAGCGGCCGACGCTCAGCGGCGCTAATGTCAATGAAATACACGCGCTCGAGCCTTCGTGTAAGCGTGCTGACGGTGATACGCCGGCGGCATATGCTCCACTGCCGCGTTTCTGCAGCAGTGTTGTCGACGCCAACGGGCATTGCTCCAGTGCCGTTTTTCTGCCGCAACGTTGTCCACGCGAACGCATGCAGCTCACTACTCTCTGTCACTACCGCCACATAGCTCTAAGCGCGAATATTAGTTGAGGAAGACGTTGTACAATGCAAATCGCGAGAGTGTGTTGCAGTTTGGCGATAGCTGAGTGCTCTCGCGCAGTGGCCAGCGAAGCTGATCTGTTGGCGCCGCCACTGCTTTCGAATCCCAGTCGCGGATGTTTATTTATTTCACTTGGCACAAACACGGCGAGATCTTGCTCGGGGTTAATTTACCCATCGGAACAGTGCCTTCGATCGCACTAAGCGTACAGTCCTTCAATGCAACGGAGAACTCAGGGTTGTTCAGCAAGGCGGTGTACAAAGCGAGCTGTTCGCTGTTCAATTAATGCACAATGAAAACTGCGGAGTGCGAATAAACATTAATCAAGAATAAAAAATAAAACACGTGACCAGGTGCTCCAGCCAAAGGTAACCAAGGCACTGAAAAAGACGAAGCGTGCTATCCCCGTAAAACCAACTTAGAGCTTTTGAGGGTCGCGTGGCCTAGTCTGCAGCATTTTTTTTATTCTTCAAAGTTAAGTTTTAGCACACACTAATTAACGAACGTTTTAAATACTGGCTTCAAGAGTAAAGTGCCAATTCAAAAAGACCTTCTTTCAGATCGTCTTTCAATTCAGAAGGAAGAGGATCGTCTTGAAAAACAACTGGCTGAATTGATGGGTCGCATGCGAGCCATTGCGCCCCTTGCACGTAGCGAGCGACCTTAGATATTGTAAGCGTTTGAATTTTCTCTCGTGGAGTGTCTTTTACCTAAATATTTGCTTTTCACCTAGTGTTTCGCTGAATACGAAATTCACGCATTTTTAGCTACACTTGTTTTTCATGTTCTGCTGATTCCAAGCTATCTAACACATAAGCAAGTGTCCCTTAGCACAATCTTCTATGTAAACACATTGTAACGCAGCAGAACAGGAGGGCACAGAACGGAGGCCAACGACACGAGCACTAACGCTGAACAAATTTCATTCATCTCAAGAAGCACATTTATACCTCACAACATGACATGTCATCACAAGTGCGGACAGGATCAATGTCTGAGAACTGTGAGCATGGATGGAGTGCTCACACATGTGCTTCCGGATCTATGAATCTTTTCAGCAAGTTAATGTCTGAAAGGCCCAGCAAATTCGATCAGCTTGAAAGGTGAAATTGAGGCCTAAAAGTTTTTATACCTTAGCTTCACCTTTCACGCCAATCGCATTTGCTGGGCCTATCAGCCGCGATCGAAGTAACACGATTGTGGTGCCATGTCACACCGCGCACTGGAAACTTGTAAAGAGAGCCATTGCCGGCATGTATTTTCAAAATGCTCTCCAGAAATCGTGCACAGACACGATTAGCGAAAGTTTTGAACAGCAATCGAAGAGTCTGATGCCGTTTACCCCGCTCATATTCAGGTGTCCGTTGCCGAAAAGCTTCTCAAGAGGAATTCAGACAATCTTATCCGCATCAGTTGGTCTGTAAGCACTTCGTTGTACGACCTTACATGCACAAGGTTTGTGTACAATCTGAAAAGAATTGGACAACGGGCGAATGCAACGATCGTATTCTCGGCTCCGAGGAAACTGGCCACTTTGTGCAATGTAGGAAAAACTGAAGTTGCATGGATGCATAGTGAAACATGAGAAACAGTATGACACTTGCGATGAAGTATGTTTTGCGGGATTGAATATATTCACCAGACTGGGAGGGAGATGCTTGGATAGGCGGCTAAAGAAATATGCTCGCAACGTAAGGAACGGACGAGGAGGATCGCTTGTCGATCACATCCTTTGCTGTAAATAAAAAAACAAAACAAAAATGTAAGCCTTTCCTTGAGAAAAGCGTTGTGATAGGAAGGAGCAGAAATAGAATAAGTAGAGAAATAATCGAAGCTGAAGAGATACATAGATCAAGACGCACACGTGTGAGCACTCCACCTCTGCCTGCGTATTAAATACATCGACCCTGTCCGCACTTGTGATAACGTGTCATGTTATGGCATATAAATGTGCTCCTTGAGATGAATAAAACTTGTTGGTATAGTTCGTCTGGGTCCCTGTCATCGCTTCGGCTATGCACCAAGCCCTACAAGCCACGCTGCTGAAGCTTCCGTGACCGGCCTGCCAGGTGACAGGAGTATCTGATGCTGTATCTGTATCTGAGCACCTGTATTGGGTGTACATGTTCTGAAGTAGCCAGCGTTGCTGAGACGCGCGCCTTTTCTTCTCATTGTTTTTTTTTCAATTTATTTCAAATGCCTTCTGCCTGCACGCGGCAGTGGTAGACGGCCAGCTGGCGACAGGCCCGCGCACTTTCCTTCATTTCGTCTTTCCTTCACGGCGCCGCGTTGCCACTACCCACACTGGTAAGAGGCATGGGTTCGAACCCTACTCAATCCTACCTTTTCACGTGGTGTTGACGGACGGACGTACAAAAATCTGTGGACACTGAGAGGAGAAAATGGAGCCGTTAAATGTATTCTTGCATTTAAAAAAGAGTTAGTGTTTTAACGAAGTTAAACCGAGGGAACGTCCGAAAGCATGTGTCCAGCCAAGGTTGGCGCAAAGCTTTTGCTTTGCTCTGAGTCGTCGTCCCGTCTGGCGACGATATAGAGTCAGGTTAAGCTCTGACCGAGGTTAAGTTGATCTGATCTGTTCGCGTTGCATATAGAAGATGATGAAGACGGCGAAGTGCAACGCACAGCGCGAGAGTGTGTTGCAATTTAACACGAGGCGCGCGGCGATAGGATAGTGCTCTCGTGCAATGGCCAGCAAAGCTGATCTGTTCGCGCCGCTGCGGGTTCGACACCCAGTCGCAGCAATAGTTATCTCAATAGTTATCGCAGCAATAGGTTACCCTCAAGGTCGGGCTTCGCACAACCTCGGTGAGCCGGTTACCTCATGAAGGAGTGCTTTCGCACTATTGCGCCAAAAGTTTGCATCTCACCCGGTTGATGCAAGGCCATGTTTCGGAAACAACTCTGAGACGGTATGTGTTCAAACTCGCTCTCTTTCTGTGTCCTGCATCTGCTGGGTTTTCACAAGCATGCCTCTGACAATGGAAGAGATAAAATTAGCCCCACTAATACTTTCCCACCCTTGCCAAGATTATGTCACTGTTTACGCTGATGGTGTCGACATCGACCTCAACGTCTTACTTCATTCTGAGGTTCCAAGTACAGCGAGCGGCATATTGAGAAGCAGTCATCGCTAGTAACATTGTAACTTGCGGTAACCTACTTTTCCGTGGCGCCAGGAAACGAGCTTGCAGCTAGCTACATTGGGCTGAACGTCTTACGTTTCGCAAACACCGCTCTAGGTCAGCAAGATTTGACCGTAACTTAGGCTGCGTTGAGAGCCAACTTTATGTGCCAGTCCTTAAGGTGCGTCCCCATAGTTTTAAGAGCGTTAGCTCTTACTCATCACGTTTCGAGATTTCGTGGGATCTGCTACAACCCTTGATCACACCGTCATCTGTGGCAGCAACTACTCATAACGTTTAAAGATTTCGTGAGGTCTCCTACCACACTGAGATCAAAGCGCCATCGGTGGCTGCAACTAGAGAACAGCGCATCTCGCATTGAGGCTTGTAGCGCCATCTACAATGACATCGTAGAAACAATCTCTTGCCACGCGCCAATGATGACGTCACGGTATAATATGGTGGATAGAGGTGGAAGTATGTGGGTATGACGTCAGGGGACGAAATGGTGGCATAGTTTCGGTTTCTCGAATCTAAGATGGCGGCCAATATAATTGGTTGTGCGCTCTCATTCCCCCCCCCCCCGCCTTCAAAAAATATCCTACAAGGATTAGGAAAACTATCTCGATACGCGACCGCTATGCATGTGTACATTCTGTCTGTTGTTGCCAGGAAGAAAGAAAAGTGCACAGGCCTGCTCACTGGCTCTAGCCGAGCCACAATCGCTACGACGTGCTGATAGTAGGAGAGTTGAAAGATGGGATAGAAAGACAGGGTAGTAAAGACGCGCTAAAGACAAGGCCGATCCCGGAGGTAGTGCAATACTGGGCCAACCGGTGGCGGGAGTGAAGCATCCTTCAAACTCTCCGCCACATTTCCAAAAATAACTCCAACTGGACCCGTAACAGATACTCTACGGGGTCCGGAAATTCGCTTACCATGACACGGTTATTCGTTCCGCAATATATACTCCGACACCAACAGGCACCCATCCAGGGACAGTTGTATACCGAATTTGGTCGGGAAATAAAACCATATGGGTTGTGGTATAGAAATAAAATCACAATTAATTAATAGGTACACATGGCATACATGCAATTACTAATTCAAGCGTTACCATATCGCACCGCAAGCCAAATTCTAGACACACCTTGACCCCCAAACGATGCAAGTTCCGTTTGGGGCGTATCTGGAGGAGGTGCAACTCGACAATGGGTAGACGTGCATCATAATTCCTCTGATAGATGGCGCTAGGCGGCGATCGTTCTTAAAGCCCCTCAAAAGAGTAAAAGTAATGACATCTCCTCCCTCCTCCTCCTATGCCTCTCTGCTCCTCCCGTGCGCCGACGGTGGCGGCACCTAGGCAGGGGATGCTAGCAGACGCTCCCAACGCTCGCCTTCTGACGCGCAGCAGACCGCTCGCCCGAATGAATTTTGTGTTGCGTTTTCTGCCTTGGCTTCGGTCGAAATGACATCATGACATGGAAGATCTAAAAATCAGTTACTGAAATAACTGCCGTGACCAGCGCTGCGCTGCTTTATCGAAACTTTTTGTCCCGCGATCGCTTTGATTGCGGAGCATAGGTTGGAAGTGGCGTGCGCGAGCGAGTTCGCGGCACTATAGTGAATATACTCAGCGCGTTGTGTTCCCAACGCTCGCGCTTTGGCGCGCAGCGGACCGCGCACCAGAATGAATTTGTTGTTGCATTTTCTGCCTCTTATGCGGCCGCATGGCATGGGAGGTACAAAAATTACTTACCCAAATAACTGCCCCGACCCACGTTGCACTGCTTTATCGGAACTTTTCGTACTGCGATCGCTTTGATCACGGTGCACACGGTGGAAGTGGAGTGAGCGACCGAGCTCGCGGCACTATCTTGAATGTCGCGGAGTCGTGTTTTTAAACCGGCGTCTTTTGCCCAATCTTATTCAAAAATTTAACTCCGCAAAGAGGAGGTGGACCGACATGCTACTATAGATGTGCGGCCTAGGCTTTATTTGAACGGATGGCGGTTTAATGCTCCTATAATATATTCTCTCAAAGGCGTGTTCGCTCGTGCAACGGGCTGTGCTATTCAGTGAGTAGGTGATTACTCGTCTGAGTTTCAATAATTTTAGTGCAGGAAAACCTGGAGATTATTTTGGAGCTAATATACCTCGGACACCTCGCAGTCTGCCGTTAAAAATATTCGACTGACGGTAGCCACGTAATTTTTGTTTGTAAATAGGCGAATACGAAGCCATATAGTTACGCACTGTAACACGGTTGTGATCAGAATTTTGATGTAGGGTTAATAGCTTGGGTTGATTAACAGCAACCGAAAAAGGCATTTAAATGCTGTTTCGTGAGCAACTACAGCGCCGCATGAGTCATTCGAATGCTGCTTGTTTAACTGATTATCATCTTGAATCAGAGTTGTATTCCTTTTACCCCTTTCTCTTCTTTGATGTCAGCCCGAAGGGGAAGGGTAGAAGTTGTGGGATGCCGACGTCTTGAGGTTCTAAACTTGCTCAGTCACATTACTCGTGGAACTTCAGGAAGTAAACTGTCTAATCACAAATAAAATAGTTAAGACAGAATGGAATGTACAACAAGGAGAACAACTATGTACATAGTGATTGATCCGCAGAGTGACCAGACGAAATCAACCCCTGGTCCCACCAAAACGTCTTCTTTTAATCCCTAAGTCCCCGCCCTCAGTGGGGACACCAACCAATTAGGTCAAAACACAAGCACGCATCCAATCAAGGACCGGGGAAAGGAAAACACATCCAATAAAACACATGGGAAAGGAAAACACATTGAAAAAGAGACAGAGGAGCGTAAAACACGCCCAATCAAAGATTGGGGAGAGAGGACAGGCCATTGTCACGAATACTAACAATTCCCCTCTCGGATCACTCCATCCTCCCCTGCGGGGCGGCACGTTTACTCGCTTAAAGAGCATGCGAGGGCCGCACAGATTGTCGAAAGCCGTCCCCGAGGGGCCACTTAAGGCGCCACCGCTCCCCAATTCTTCTTGATGCCCCCACGTGCACAGGAAGTGCCTGGCAGTCATATGGAGCTGATAAGCGCTCACAGTGAGCATGAGGAACGCGTCTCCAAAATTGCCTTCTAGCTACACACTGAACGACCGCCGCCCGGGTCATGACCTTGGGCAGCGTCGCCGCGGTAGGGATGACAGGCGTCGCGCGTCTTCGTTGCTGCTTCTCGGAGCGGGGCTGCGAACAATGGCGCCCGGCCAAGCTGGGTCGCCTGCGCACCCCGAACTCCCCTCCGTCGCCGTCCGTTTGACTCATTAGTTCCATGTGGAGTCAAAAGGAAATGGATCACAGCGTACGCACTCTTGTCCACACACAGGCGGCGTTCCGTAAGTGATTACTTGGGGCTCCGGATGTGCCCAAGCCAGCCGCGCACGACACCTCCCTACCAAGTGTGCTGCATAACATCTTGGAATGAAGCACACACAGAAAACCGAACAGACCAACGTGCCGCGGGCCCGGAGCCGAAGAAGCACCACCTGCCGCTGCCGAACCATATGCGTTGCCAAAGCCTCAGGGTACACCTCCATAAATGACATAACTCCAGGCCCCGGATTCCCCCACGCCTCTAGTTGGCAGCTACGAGTCGCGACATTGCATCGGCATTAGCGTTTTGCTCCCCCTTTTTGTGCTCGACCCGGATATCGAATCTCTGCAGAGCGAGTGCCCAGCGTGTTAGCTTGGCGCTGTGCGGACTACTCAGAGTCAAATATTTGAGCGGGTTATGGTCCGTTATGACCCGAATTTGTGCGCCACACAACCAGACTTCAAGTCGCCCTAATGCCCAAATGATGGCATAAGCCTCCTTCTCGATAGTCGCCCAGCGGGTCTGAGCCGGGCTTAGCTTTTTGCTCAGAAAAGCGATAGGCTGCTCGCGGCCCTCGTCATCGCACTGGGCAAGGCAGGCACCCACCGCGTAGTCCGAAGCATCGGTTGCGAGCACGAACTCCTTACTTGGGTCAGGCGCATGAAGTGAGGATGCGCTCTTCAAGCAAGCTTTCACCTCATCAAAAGCTTTCTGTGCCTCGTCATCCCATGGGAGCCGCTGCGGTGTACGCCAATTAGTTAAGCTCGTCAGTGGGAGCACGACGCGAGAATAGTCGGGGACATATTGTCGGTAATAGTTAGCTAAGCCCAGAAAGCTTCTTAGCTCCTTCTTTGTTTGGGGCCTCGGCATTACGTCTATTGCCTTTACCTTTCCTGGATTAGCGCTGTGCTTCCCCGACCCGACCACATGGCCCAAAAATTCGACTTCTCGTCTCGCGAAACGACATTTGCCTGCGTTCACGGTGAACCCGGCGGCTGAGATCGAAGCGAGCACCGCCCGAACGTGCCTCAAATGCTCCTCCCAGGTGTCTGAATAAATCGCGAGGTCATCTATGTAGGCGCATGCGTACTCGCGTTGCGGTGCTAGTACCTGGTTTATGACCCTCTGAAATGTCGAACTCGCATTTCGAAGGCCGAAGGGCATGACCTTCCATGCGTACTGCCCCACCGGAGTGACGAATGCCGTGAGGGCCTGTGCCTGCTCGTCAAGGGATATTTGCCAATAGCCTCTCAGCATGTCTATTAGGCTGATGATGTTGGCCTTCGCTACTCGGAACAGCAGTTCGGACGGTAGGCTCACCGGAAAGGCGTCCTGCTCGGTTATCGCATTCAACTTCCGATAATCGCAGCACAGGCGCAGCCCGCCATCCTTTTTAGCGACGCGAGCCACTGGGTGAGCATGAGGACTCTCAACGGGATATATTAGTCCCCACTCCAGGAGCTCATCTACTTGCCTCTCCACTTCCTTCCGATACGCCATCGGGACCTTGTACGCATGGCCAGCCCGTGGCTGAGCACCCTCCTTTATCACGATTTTGTGCGCTCCTAGCGTGCA
Organism: Amblyomma americanum; assembly: GCA_030143305.2. Lineage (NCBI taxonomy): Eukaryota > Metazoa > Arthropoda > Arachnida > Ixodida > Ixodidae > Amblyomma > Amblyomma americanum. The sequence continues at coordinate 8,843 of JARKHS020027292.1, read as the reverse complement.
TTTGCCGGGCCTACTGCTGAATACCTGGCCATTCTCCTCGATCAGTGCCTCTAGTTCTCGAGGCTGCGCTTCGTTCAAATGTTCGAGAGCACCCGGCGGCAGCGCGTCGCCTGGCACTGAGCGCATGGGGAACGTGGGCACGTCGCCGAACTCCGCGTCGCCCTCGAATATCACCCCTACTACATTCACCCGTGCGTGGTAAGCTCTGAGCTTGTTTGCGTGGACAGTCCGACATGCGCCATTGTCGAGTTTGATCAGATAACTGTACGGGCGTGTCTTCCGCATTACCGTCACAGGCCCCGTCCACTTGGACATCAACTTTCCCTCGCCATCCCTTTCAAGCAACAACACCTGCTGCCCATCTGTAAAATGCTTATCGACAGCGCGCAAGTTGTATTGTCCAGTGTACCTGCGTTGCGCTACCGTGCTGTTGTTACTAGCCTTTGCCTTTGCCTCGGCCAGCTTCTCGCGCAAAGCTGACAGGTACTCTGCCGCCGGCGTTGCCAAAGAATCTGGTACTGCCCAGTCTCCCGTCCAAGTTTTTTTGAGAATGGATAGCGGTCTGGTCGGTTTTCTGCCATACATTAACTCAAACGGCGACTGCCCGGTCGTTACATTAGGGACCTCTCTGTAAGCCCAGAGCAAGAATGTCACAAGCCTATCCCAGTCACGTCCGTGCTCCTGAATAATCTGGAATAGCATGGATTTGAATGTTCCATTCCAGCGCTCGACCAGACCGTTGCTTGGAGGGTGGTCCGGCGTGGAGAACCTCGGAGAGGCGCCCAATTTTCTGAGAAGCTCTTGTGTAAGCTTTGCGGTAAAATTTGTGCCCTGGTCACAGCACACTGTTTCAGGGACTCCCAGGCGCGCGAATATTTGCAAAAGAGCGTCACACGTGGCCTTAGCGGTCAGCGCTTTTAAACACACGACTTCGGGCCAACGCGTGTTCATGTCCACTACACAAAGTGCATAGCGGTGCCCTCCAGCTGACGGTGGTTCTATCGGTCCTATGCAGTCGATGTTCACCACTTGGAATGCGGCCTCTGGTCTAGCGATCGGCGCGATCGGCACTCGATCTGCTGTGCGTGCACGCGACTTCACCTGACATGAGTGGCATGAGCGGCAGTACTGCTTCACGTCGCGTGTGACCCCGGGCCAGAAGAATGAAGCCTTTATCCGCTGAAGCGTTTTCCGCTCGCCGAGATGGCCTGCCCACACTGAGTCGTGCGCCATTTTTAACACCTCTGCGCGTCGTTCGGTTGGGAGTACAAGCTGAGTACACGGATGCCCAGCAACAGGCTCCTGGTGGAACAAAAGCTCGTCCCGGACCGTCATGCCGTGTGTTCCCTCTCTAGCCTGAGCCCACGCTTCCTGGAGTGATTCGTCTCCAATCTGCGCCTCGCGAAACCGTTGCCGTGTCGTCTGTGCCACCGCGGTTTCCCCTTCGCTGCAATCTGCTGCTACCGCGCCCGCTAGAACCTCGTCAACCCGCTTCTCCCTCTCTTCGATTTCTTCGTCAGAAACCTCGGCTTCTCCCGGTTCTTGCGTATGCACACGATCGCTCAGAAGCTGCTCATAGTCTTCGGGAGTGATTAACGCGCTTATCCCAGTTATAAGCTCGTCTGTGACTGCACACAGTATACCCCGCTCCGACGGGTCAAATGATACTCGCGGTGCTCCCTGAGTTGTTACTGGGGGAACGTACGCCAGCTCCGCGACAACCTGCTTTCCGAAAGCCCCGGTGAGTTTTATTGTTGCCCCCGCGCATTCATATCGCGGCACGAGCGACCTGCGGATGACCATGATGTCGGCCCCTGAGTCAATGCGCGCACTTATAGCGTTCCCACTACTCAACAATGTCACCTCTCCGGCGCTGACCTCCTCCGCTGGCTGCCTTTCCACTGAGCCGTGCACTGTCTCCCTGTCATGCAAGGGGACCGATATTCGGGCGATTACCGGTTTCTGGTCTGCGCGTCCGCCTCCCATTTCTGGCTTTTCCGCGCTTTGCCTTTTCGGGCAAAATCTTGCGATGTGCCCATGCCCATGGCAATGGAAACACTGTCCCCGTCCCCGGGGCCGCGTGTTGTTTGGTCGGGACTGGGTTCCGTCGCGCTGTGTTACCTCGACTGCCTCGTTCGTCGCCATCGCCACGCTCGCTGCTTTTCCGACCTTATATCTTCGACTTTCGTCGTAGTTTTCTGCCAGCGTGACAATCTCACTAAGTTTTAGGAACCCTGGCTTATCATTTAGAGCAACGTGCGCTCTCGCCTCTGCACTGAGGGCTTCCCTTAGTCGGTCCGCGACAGCTAGCAGTTTGAACTCCTCTAGCGAAGTTACCTGACAGCTGTTTAAATAGTATTCCAGGTAGTTCTGCAGGCGCACCGCAAACTGCTCCCACGTCTCATTTGAGTTTTTGCTCGCGGATGTGTAAAGACGCTTGTATTCGGCGGCAGTGAGCCTCAGCCGTCTAACACTTTAGCTTTCAGGAGTGCGTACTCGCTCCTTTCCTCGGCGGACAACCGCGTGAGTAGCATGCGTGCCCTCTCGCTTAGGTGTGGCAAAACTAGTCCAGCCCACCACTGGGTTGGAGCTTCGTATGACCCCAACGTGGCCTCTACGTCCTCGAACCACCCCGGCACCAGGGCTTCTTGAAGCGGCATCGGCGTGAGGACGCCTTTCATAAGGTTAGCAAATTTCAGCCTTCTGTCCTCGTCCATTCTTCCGCTCGCTCCCGCGCTCTCACCAAGCCCACCCACTGTTCCGCTCTGCTTAAGATTCAGCCTTGCATTTTCCAAAGCCAACCGCTCCTTTTCCACAGCTAGTTCAGCAATTCGTAATTGGACTTGCAACTCGGTCGTTTGTTGCACCGGCGCGCTAACTGTCAGAGGGTACGTCGGACCCTCATTTGCCTGACTCGCGGCTGCCAACCCTCCATTTCCTGCCCCGTTCTCCATCTCTTTCTGTTTAACACTGTCACTTCTAAAAACTTAAGGCTTTGGCATAAGCGCAAGCCCGACAGAAACAGAAAGGTACTCGCCTGGCTACCGAAGTTCCGCTTTACGAGGCTGCCGGTACCCCAGCATGGAAGACTGGCCCGGAAGTTGGTCGCAGCGCCGCACGGTCCCGGTTGGAACTTGTCTCCTTGATCCGCGTCGTCGTCGGCTCCTCCTGATCAACAGCGCCCTCCTTGACTCTGGTCACCTGGTTCCTTCAGCTGCCCGGTGACTTGAACCTTCAGCGTCACGTCGGCGTTGACCAGCTGTCACTCTTGAAATCTTCTCCTCTGGACGTGCCACGCTATAGCTCGTCCGCCGCCTTGTACTTCCGCCCTCCTTCAGTTGCCTCAAGTAGGAAGACGTCGCAATCCTGTCGACTGCGCCAGTTGTGTTCCTTTTACCCCTTTCTCTTCTTTGATGTCAGCCCGAAGGGGAAAGGTAAAAGTTGTTGGATGCCGACGTCTTGAGGTTCAAAACTTGCTCAGTCACATTACTCGTGGAACTTCAGGAAGTAAACTGTTTAATCACAAAAAAAATAGTTAAGGCAGAACGGAAGGTACAACAAGGAGAACAACTATGTACATAGTGATTGATCCGCAGAGTAACAAGACGAAATCAACCCCCGGTCCCACCAAAACGTCTTCTTTTAATCCCTAAGTCCCCGCCCTCAGTGGGGACACCAACCAATTAGGTCAAAACACAAGCACGCATCCAATCAAGGACCGGGGGAAGGAAAACACATCCAATAAAACACATGGAAAAGGAAAACACATTGAAAAAGAGACAAAGGAGCGTAAAACACGCCCAATCAAAGATTGGGGAGAGAGGACAGGTCATTGTCACGAATACTAACAATTCCCCTCTCGGATCACTCCATCCTCCCCTGCGGGGCGGCACGTTTACTCGCTTAAAGAGCATGCGAGGGCCGCACAGATTGTCGAAAGCCGTCCCCGAGGGGCCACTTAAGGCGCCACCGCTCCCCAATTCTTCTTGATGCCCCCACGTGCACAGGAAGTGCCTGGCAGTCATATGGAGCTGATAAGCGCTCACAGTGAGCATGAGGAACGCGTCTCCAAAATTGCCTCCTAGCTATACACTGAACGACCGCCGCCCGGGTCATGACCTTGGGCAGCGTCGCCGCGGTAGGGATGAAAGGCGTCGCGCGTCTTCGTTGCTGCTTCTCGGAGCGGGGCTGCGAACAATGGCGCCCGGCCAAGCTGGGTCGCCTGCGCACCCCGAACTCCCCTCCGTCGCCGTCCGCTTGACTCATTAGTTCCATGTGGAGTCGAAAGGAAATGGATCACAGCGTACGCACTCTTGTACACACACAGGCGGCGTTCCGTACGTGATTACTTGGGGCTCCGGATGTGCCCAAGCCAGCCGCGCACTACAGATCAGCATATACAATATTGGCATGTAAGAGAACATTGCCTTCCCTCTTGTAATCTCCATGCCTAACGCGCAGTAGCCTGGACTGCCGCAGTTAATCGCTTTCGGTCGAAGTAGCGTGCAACAGAAAAAACTCAAATGTTGAAAAATCAAAACTCGAATTTACTCAGTTCTTTCTGAAGAAAACACGTTGGTTCGTTTAGGAATCGCGAGCAGCATGAACAGCGGGGGCTTCAACAGCGATAACCACACCTTTGGCGTCGAGTTCGTGAGCGACGGAGTCCGACTGCAACAAAACAAATCCGTCCAGCGATGCGCCAAACATGAAAGACAGACCTGCACCGCGAGCAGCACGAAAAGCGTAGGCTCAAACGGCAAGAAGCGCCCTTTTACTATCGAATTCATGAGCGAAGGAGTTCATCTGTAACGACCCAAATACGGCAAGCAATGCGCTGTGTGCAGGTGGGGATCGGGGTCGCTTCTCGACACAACCTTGGTCAAGATGACGCCCGCTCCGTCCAGGACAGGGGTGCCGCTGAGTGAAGGATTCGTTAGTGGAGGAAGAAGACGGTTTATTTTACATATTTACAAGCTTTTGAGTTCTGAAGTGAGCTCTTTCAACTGCATCTGCAGTCCAGTTTTATACACTGCGTCTTCCCCAAATTCTCCAGGTAGGGGACGCCCTCGCCGTGGTGGGTGTGGACAAAACTTGCTCAATCACACACAGACACCTCCGCACACATGGACACGCCCCTGGCATAAGTTGAGCCCGAGGGAGAGGGGTGTGCGGCCAGGACCTCGTCAGGCTGGCAGGCGACGTCAGGTGGTCGGCCCCTGCTCTCCACCGGTCGTCGGGAGATAATCCCCAGTGGTTCTGCCATTAGGCATGGCCGGCGAAGCACGCAGACAAGCCACGGTGGCAATCGGTTCCCACGCTGGCGCTGTGCCCGTGAGGCCAGGGGTAGTCCGGTCGGTGGAGATGTCGGGGAAAATCGGAAGACATCCGGAACCACTTCGCGGCGCGTGGCAGCGACTCCTTAAAGGGATTTTCGCAGAACCCTGCTCCCCGCTTGTCCCACGCAGAAACGACCGGGCGAGCGCGGTAAATGTACCCCGCAGACACCTGGCGAGAGGTGCGTTCTTGAGGCCGAAGCTTAAAACTAGAGGTCTGAATGTCCCAATGGGTGAAATGAAGGCGGCATGGCGGCTCGAGGTGTCTGAGAGAGGAACCTGCCAATATCCCCTCACCAGATCTAACGTAGAAATGAACTGTGCCCCACTTACCCGCTCTACTCTCTCTTGAATATTGGGAATCGGATAGAGCTGGTCTCTGGCGATTGCATTGAGTTTTCGATAGTCCACGCATGGACGAGGCTCTTTACCTGGCACTTCGACGAGAATCATAGGGGAAGTGTAATCACTTTCAGTTGGTTCGATTACCCCGATTTCGAGCATTCGCTTAATCTCCGTCTCCAAGATCTGCCGTTGACGTGGTGACACTCGATAAGCTTTTGACCTGATTGGTTCGGAGGAGGTCAGCTCGATTTCGTGAGTGATCAGGTCAGTTTTCCCTGGCCGACTGCTAAACATCGCTTTGAATTCCCCCAAAAGACCCTTAAGTTCATCTACCTGTTCCTCTTTCAGAACATCAGCCCTCGCAGAGCGCGCAGGAATGTCCTGGACGCTGCAATCCGCATTGCGGTTTGTTGCTAACTCAGGTAGATCAGCCTGTACTTCCTCGGGTGCGTTTAACATCATATTTACCACCTCCTCCCTGCCTACATCAGGTTTCATCAAATTGCAGTGGTAGAGGGTAATCATTCTAGAAAAAACAGCGCACACAGGACAGGGATCAAGGGAAGAACCGACGACACGAGCGCTCGTGTCGTCGGTTCTTCCCTTGGTCCCTGTCCTGTGTGCGCTGTTTTTCTAGAATGACTACCTACCAACTGGCCCAGTCTTCCACATTGGTAGAGGGTAACCTCATTTCTCTTGCCGGGTTTTTTCAGGACGTAGTTTGTTTCTGACAGTCTGTGCTGAACTTCCACCGGACCCTTCCACTGCACTTCCATTTTGTTTTCTGATTTCCCGACTCGTTGACATGCGTCACACGACTTCACGTACCGCTCCACGTCTTTGAAGCACCCTGGCCAGTAGTACTCCATTAAAAGTCGATCTTTCGTTTTCTTTATCCCTAAGTGTCCCGACCAGCTGTTCCCATGACACAATCTCATAAGGTCCGCCCGGTATTTTTCCGGAATCACCAGCTGATCAAACGTGTTGCCTTTGCGATCTCTGTAGTGCCTGTACAGCAGTCCGCCTTTTTCCAGTATCGTGATGTTACGCCTCGCTATGCCCTTTTCCGCGGTAGCATGCAGGCGCCTCAAACTAGGGTCATTCTTTTGCTCTGCTTTCAGCATATCCCTGTCTATTTCCAATAGCCGCTCAAAACTGCGCGAACTCGGGGCCAATATTGACGCTCCGACGGGCTCTATTTCCTGCGGTTCGCTTGGCGCCGCAGCTGCGTCGATGTCGCCTCATCTAGCGACAACCTCGACTCCTTGTTCAGCCACTAGGTTTGGCTCCATGATTTCAGGTTCTGCTCCGATTTCTGCTGCTCCCTGTCCCAGGTCCTGTGTTAACTGAGCGGCGAGCTGGCGGGTTTTAGAGCGCGTTAGTGCCTGCACTTTTCCTTCTCCAAAGATCTGCCCTCGCTCACGCAACAGCCGGTCAGACCGGTTTGAGAACAGATAAGGTATTTCCAGCGGAATTGTTTTCGAGACGGCTGCCTCCGTCACCAGTTTTCCAAACGGACCTGAAATTTCAACCCTTGCCATAGGTAAGCAAACACTGTGCTCCTCCAACACCTGTTTAATCCACGTTACTCCTCCCGTGAAATCCTCAGACGTAACATAGGATGGGTGCACTACATCCATCGTAGCCGCACTGTCCCTGAGCACCTTACAAGGCTTGCCATTTACCTCTAACTCATGAAGGTAGGGGCGAAGCAGTTCTAGGTTTTCATCACTACCGTTTACGTACGAGAGCACCAATCGCTGGTTTCTACATCTTGCAGCGATGTGCCCTGTTTCTTGGCAGTTATAACACCGCAACGGTTGCCTGGCCTCGAACTCTTTTTTCCCCGCCTTTTCTACCCCTTCGTCCTTCGTTTGACTGCCGCTCTTCTCTGGAGCCTTTTCGGTGACTTTTTTTGTGTTACACCCTGCCCCACGTTTCCATTTAGAGCCGGCCGTCTAGAAGAAAAATTCTTCCTTGAAGTAGTTCCTCTTTCTGACTGGCCTTCCTCCGCAGTCGCCTTTCTCCGCGTCGAGAATTCGTCTGCGAGTTAAGCTGCTCGCTCTACTGTGTCTACCTTTTCTTTGTCCTGCTCCCATAGTTTTACGGACGGTGGAATGCTGCGGAAGAACTGCTCCAGACAGACACACTCAACTACCTTGTCCCTGCTTTCGTACACGCCTGCCCCCTTAAGCCACTCTACAAGGTTGCTTTTCAATGTGTACGCAAACTCCGCATAATCCTCATTGCTTTTTTTTGTTGCCTCCATAAAACGCTGCCGAAATGCCTCATCTGAAAGGCGGTATTTATTCAGTAGAGCAGATTTCACCTTTTCATAATTTTCCGCATCCTGTTCGCTGAGCCTGGCGATCACATTAGCCGCCTCGCACGGTTAAAGACCTAGCAGGCGTTGTGACCACAAATTTTCTGCTATTTTGCTCTTTTGACACGCCCTTTCATACTTGATTAGATACAGACCGATGTCTTCGCCCATCTTGTAGGGATACATCCAAATGTCTGTACGGTGAGACTCTACCCTGTTTAATCTGTCACTAATGCTTGCTCCCTCGTTTTGGGCTGCCAGACGCTGGCTTTCGAGTTGGAGCTCCATCATTTTCAGTTGTATCTGATCTGCGGCTTGCTTTTCTTTTCTTTCATCCTCTGCTTTCTTTTTTTCATCCTCTGCTTTCTTTCTTCGCCGTTCAAGCTCTTTCTTTGCCATTTCCCACGCAATTTGCATCGCTTCTTCGTCCGCATCGCTATTATTGATTGCCCCTTTCCTCATTCCTTCCTCCACTTCCACATCCAACTCATCACACATCAGCAACAGCTCTTCCCTATCAACCTTCTTGAAGTCCATGATCGTTGCCCCAAATGGTGGCTTTGCCCACTCGCTAATGTTCTATGGTTCTGTGCAAACTACACTGTGCTACAGACACCCGATTACCAGCAGTTCAAACTTTTTACCCAGCGTTTAAAGCCTGGTGAATCATAGAACAAAGACAAAGCACTCACCCGTATATGCAGAACGATGTCACCTGGTCCATCCCACCGCTGCCACCAGTTGTTGCAGGTGGGGATCGGGGTCGCTTCTCGACACAACCTCGGTCAAGATGACGCCCGCTCCGTCCAGGACAGGGGTGCTGCTGAGTGAAGGATTCG
>JARKHS020027291.1:0-67510 GCA_030143305.2 Amblyomma americanum | reverse complement strand
GGTAGGAAGAGTGAGCTCTCCAGCACATTTCGCTGCTTTCACCTTCCCCTTCCTTTATTCTCCTCTCTCTCTCTAACTGCACGCCACGCTCAAGGCAGCGGGTCCAGCGGCGGTCACTGCCGTGGTCCGAGGGAAGCGGTCGCCTCGATCTTGCAATTAAAATACCCTGTTTGCCGCTGGGCGGCCGCGGGCAACGCCCGAATCATGTCCGGAATTAAGCGCGCCGACGTGACGAAGCCTCGAATCGCGTGGCGAGCTGTATAGGCACGGCGGCTTGCGGGCCCGTCGACCCACGGCCATCAACCACGCACGCAGATCCTGTAGACAACGTGTGTGATTCGATGCCGGCAGAATTCACGGACAGTGCTTATGGGTGCTCCTCACTTTCCACTCCCTCAAAACACGATACACCTTTTAAAAATGAATTTTTACCACCCCACGCTGCACTATCTGTTATGAAGCACGCCATCAGGGGTCCTGGCTAATTTCAACCACGAGAGATTTCTCAACGCGCGCTGCCATCGGACAGCCATTGCGCTCCTTTTGAATTTTTAACGCGACAGCGTTAAAGGCCCCATTACGCAGAAAATCCGCCGTCGGCGTTGTTGGCGTTGTCGGCGCTATGAGCGATAAATTGGATTGCGTAGGGTGGCCCAGGCAGCCACCCCCGGCGAAGCAACTTAGGTGGGCAACCTAGATCACGCGACCTTGAAGGGTCACCACAACGGACCCACCGGATTGTGAGCAAACTAACCACCTTGGCAGGGGCAGTTAAACGAATAGCTTATCGCGAGAGGTCGCTCGGGAAGAGCAATTTCAATTCAATTCAATTCAGTGTTTATTTTTCCAGAAAGTGCCTGGAGGGTCTCCTTGGCTAAAAGCTGCTCATGCAGCTTGACTAAGGCCAAGAAGACCGTTACATAGCAGTATCAGTAAAAACACGTTATAATTAAAACAGACATTTACCTCTAATCTGCAACAGTAATTACAAGTTTTGTACAAAATTCGGAGCACTGAAATTATACCAGGTAAAGTACAAGCCGCACAAGCCCCACCGGTGGCAGCACCTGCCATCGCAGGGCAGTGGCGCATCGCTTAACGCCTGCACCATTGCGCAAGGAGTAATATGAGGACTTATAGGGTCTTGTGAATGTAAATCTCACTAAAAGAAAGGAGGGAATGTAAAAAGAAAGTAGGCTGTCCTCCAGCCCCTCGCTTTTTATTAAAGGTAATGCGATAAAGGACCGCGACATCTTACTCCCTTTTTACTTTTTTTTTCTGTTTATAGTAAGGCGCTGATAAGAGAGCCCACGTGAAGAGTGAGCACAGGTGCATTCCTGTGCCGCCTACGCTCGCTATGCTTTACATAACGACCGCGATCAGTCGGTTGCTGCGCCTCAACATGCGAGCATCGGAAACGCATATGCAGTGGGACACTGCTCTCCTGCCCTTCTGCATTCATGTATTCGCGCTTCATACCATCCCAGCTCTCTGCTGTTACATAATCGTCAGATAAAAGCACGGGTGAAAGGCATGCACTTCGCTACCGCGCACCGATCGCGCCGTTGTCCCCTTCTAATATTCAGCGATGGTCATTTAATCCCGTGTGCAAACATTGCCTGCGATTCTGTAGACTGTTCTCGCGTGGGAGTCCCATAGTTGTCACAGCGTTCAGCAGGCAGCGTAGGATATGATTGCTTGCCCTCGTCGTCCTAATGCATCTTTCGCCGTACTGTGACGCAAGAAGACGCCTCTGCTTTTTCCTTTCGCGAATGCGCGTCGCCGAGTGACTCAGCTTGGCGCGATTGCTTTGCACGAAGTGAAGCCCAGAGCGGCGAGAAGAGCCAATCGATTCTTCGGAAAATCCACGCCCTTTCAGTGAATGCATGGCTGTGGCTTTGCTGTTCGTGTTCGTCCAGCATTGCCAGTCTGTCGTAATCTGTCCAGTTCTTTTGATTACTTTTTTTCATAGCGACATGAGGGGCAGCGGCGATCGAACAAAAGTCATCAAGGGAAGTCAAATTGTACGGAACACGCGGGTACAAATGGGTATGCTTGCCTTGGACCAAACTGCAAGACATCAAGTGTACTGGAAAGAGTCAAGATTCAGCAGACATTTTCAGCTTACGGATTTCTTCGATTATGACATAATGAGACCATGAATTTGTCTAAAAACATAACATTTTCAGTCAGGGTCCTAGTAGTTTGAAGGTATGTTACCAGTAGTGAAAGAAATTCCACAGAGCGGTAGGAGAGTGTGCAACGACAGCAGCAGTCTAACTATGTCCAGCCAGCTTTAGACCGGTACCAAAACGAACAAAGTTATGTTGTATTTTTCGCAAACGCAGTCGTAAAACCTATTTGAATTCAGCGTAGAATAAAAGCTGAGTACAGCCATGTATGTGTGGCACGGCAGCAAGTGTATGAGTGGAATATACAAAAATTATAAATAGGGTGAGAGTCCCCGCCGCGGTGACCCGATGGTTATGGTGCTCGGCTGCTGACCCGAAAGACGCGGGTTCGATACCTATCGCGGCGGTCGAATATCGATTGAAGGCGCAATTCTAGAGGCCCGTGTCCTGTGCGACGTCAGTGCACGTTAAAGAACCCCAGGTGGTCGAAAATTCCGGAGCCCTTCACTACGGCGTCCCTCATAGCCTGAGTCGCTTTGGGACGTTAAACCCCCATAAACCATAAACTATAAAGAGGGTGAGAGCTGTAAACGCAGCTCCTTTTCAGGGTCAAGCGCATCGATATGTAGCGAGCACTGCAGCTTAGTTAGTAACAAAAAGAGTAAGAAAAAGTCGCGAATGACTGTATATTTAAGTTCTGACTCAGCATTTCACGTTATTCTTCGTGTGCTTCAGTTCCAGAAAGTATCGCCAAGATGGTTACTGCGGCAGCTGATACCAGAGATCCAACAGTGACGGGTTTTCTTCCGGAAGAACTTGCGCAGTGCTTTGAGAATACAATGATTTCCTTATCAGACTATTTAAATGGGATAAAACATGCGTCACCACGAGAATCTTGTATCAAAGAGGGCGAGCATGGAGTGAGGTATTTCTTCATCTCCAGAAACAACAGTTTCGCAGACAGACATCTGCAGTACGGTTATGCACACTCTCTTCTGGGGCTAAAATGCGCAGTTTGAACGCATGTGTGACTGATGTTCAAAAACTAAAAAAATTGAAACAAGCTGTGACATAAAATGTTTATTTAACTTCAGAATTAAAAATAATCATTTTATTGATAAAAATATTTTCTCAACAACCTCCGCACTACACTGCACAACCGGCCCACCACTACTCACTTACTGTGCTAATTGGTTGGTTGGTAACAACTTTATTAAAATTCCTGCAGAGCTTTCGCTGACAGGGCCTTAGGTCTCCCACGTGGGGACGTCGAAGTGGTGCCTCGCCGTCCCCTCGCGGGCCTGCTGGACGGCCCAGAGTTGATCACCGAGGCTGGGCTGCGCAGGGCAGCGGCCCACCGCGGCGGAACTGTGCTAAAGTCTGAAAAATTTGACATTGGCTTTAATGTCACATTTCTGCTCACGCGGGCTGGTGTTTTCATGACAATGTTCACATTTAGGTCAGATTTTCTCGCGCACTCTCAGTGTGATCGATACGTCGAAATCGACTCGACAGCTTCCAGAGAGAGATGGCGGTTCTTTCTGAACGCACATGGATCACAATGCAACGCACACAACGCAACGCTTGCAGAGGAAAAGTTTAGAGCCTCTGAACTTAAGCTAGCGGGCGCATGCTCTTATTACATATAACTTTCATAGTTACCGCACAAAAAATCAGTGTCATACATATAGGACACTACGAATACATGGGTCCAAGTACTACATGTCGTGGGGAAACACAGTCGCTATGGTGCATCTTATTCGGGCCTGCTGAAGAACCATCTTAAATGTGCAATACAGAAAGATATGTGGACTTTGTTGGCTACAGGTGTCATTTTGCAGCATGACCATGCTCGGTTTCTTACTGCGCGTGCAACAGTTGTGACCGCTGTTCAGCTGAATTTCTTGTTTCTGCCACATGCTCGTTATTCGCCAGATTTTGACCGCAGTAGGACCGCTCAAGGATGCACTGGGTGGAATGGAGCTCCACCCAGACTATGGATTATTGCGCAGTCAAACAAACGATTTTTGCGCACAGGAACTTTGTGGGCCTCGAAAAAACTTTTAGTGTAGGTGGGGGGGGGGGGGGGTAGTAAGAAAATCATACACGTTTATTTCTCATTCGCTCAGCAAATCGTTTTTAAAAATTTTTTTTCGTTTATCATTTCACTGATCATCGTAGGGTTTATAGATAACTTACTTTACGCCTTATTTTATGGTACCAGTCAACGGCCTTCTAGCGTTTCTAGAAGCATACACAGATAAGTTAGCACTGGTTTGTTATCCTGTGAGTTAGATACTTGCTTGAATGAAGAACGAGGCCAGCAATACAACAATGTCATTGAAATGATATTCAGGCCAGTTTGGACGATCTTACTCCAATTTCTCAAAGCAACAAAATCTCCGATGCTGATTATCAGTAAAGCGGATATCATTTTTTATTAATTTACTTACGTTGTTAGCGCAGACAATATTATAGGAAGAAGTCGGGTCAATCACAGGAAGAAAAAAATGAAATTTTCGACACCAGTCACAAGCTTGAACGTAAAAAAACATTACAGTCGCAAAAATTAACAATTAAAATCAGTCCACTTCAAATGCAGTATGCAAAAAATTTCGCAAATTATTCCGGAGATTCACCAATGCAGAGTTTTACTACCTTTAATAATTTTATACACATTGTGGTAAATTGGAACGCCAATTTCATGGTAATAATCCGTTCGAGGTAACGGATTCCCCCGTATTCGCATGTAATGCCTGCTTAGCTCGCTGGCTGCGATAATAAATATTGGGTAATAAGGTCATACGAGATGATCTTTTGCTTTCTTAAAGGTTAGAAAAATTGATGTTTCTTCAATGATGACGCACTACTGTAGTTGAATTATCTCTACAAAATAAAACGTGTTCTCTGGACTTCCGCACTGACTAAATATTTATTGAGGAAGTGATGACTAGCATGCCAGGACGTGTATATTTAACATGAGAAGACGACATTTTTGCATATTAACAATATAAGTCTCCGACAATGTAAAGCCTCGCTGGCTCGTGTTAGTTCTAACGCTGCACTACCTTTTTTTTTTCCTCCGACCGTCACAGCCACCCAGCCGAGCCCTGCTGTTTCGATTACCAAAGTTAGAGCAATTATTACACTCAGACTACTTCATATCACCGCCCCTCTGCCGTTGTCCGTCGGGCGGGGCACTCACTCACTGCCGAACAGCAGTCACGATCAGACTCACCGGAGCCCACGGGAGTCATTCCATCTATTGATGGCCAGCTTCTTTGGTCTGTGGCAACCAATCTTGTCTAATTACCCCGTCCGGCTTCAATAGGCAAAGTTGGGGAGGATGGCCGCTTCCGCTCACGATGGCATACGTGAACCACGGCAGAATCAATGGAAGCTTGAATGATCGGCCAAGAAATCGGGCAACACCCCAGAGGCAGCCCGTGCGCACGCTACGCATAACGTTAGCCTACTCCGCGCTTGTGCCTCTGCAGTGTAGTAGGGAACACCTTGTTAATATTTAGGCAACTTTTCGAGCATACAACAAAAATGGCCAGCATTCTGGGGCAAAAATTTTGAAAATTGAAAAATTGTAAGACACAGTTATGGAAACATTGAACGTAACGGTCAATTCTGATATGTTAGCAAAATCTTTGTTTTAAAGTATTTCCATCGATCGCATTGAACAGTTAAGACTGCCATAGAAAATCAATAAAGATGCTTTTTACGGTAGCAAGAAAGTTAATAAAATAAATACATGACTGCTGTCAGGTCATCTGCGGATATATTGATTGTGGTTGCGAAAGCTTACATCATGTGAAAAAATTGCGCTCATAAACGGTTTCCTCGCTCAAAAATGCTTCTGTCCGACATTGCTCGGCATGCGCCAGCAAGAGCGTGGAGTTTGCCATTGCAGTGACGCGAAGAATCAAATGTTCCTTTGCGCTTGGGGCAAAATCCAATGCGTCCCCAAAGAGGAGCGCGTCAGCGCCTCACGTTCGCGCTTGAGCGCCTGCACACCCGAGGCCGTGGTCCCGCGCGGCCGAGCACGGACACCGCTCATTGGCCAATCGCTGCCCATTACGTTAATGGCGGCTGACGCGGACCCTCGCACGCACCCCCAACGCGGTGAGCGTGCGTATCTCCGCCGGCAATCTGCAGCCGCTGATCGCACTCGTCGTCGCCTCCGTTCGCACAACGCCCCGAACAAAGCGTCGATGCCTGCCTCCTCCCCATTTCTTCCTTTCTTTCTCTTCTCTTTCTTTCTTTCTTTCTTTCTTTCTTTTTTTTGTGTGCTTTTCGCTGCTCCCCATGCGGCCTCCGGTTTTCAGATTCTTCGCGAAGGGCACGTCCGCAGCGAACTACGTGCGAACGCGTATAGGCTTTCACTTCTGCGTACACGCGCGCAGACCCATGGGTCAAGATTCGGGACCACAGTACGCCCTTCCAACCCCTGCCGCTACATTTGTGTCCCCAGGGATTTTCTCCGTGCCTCTGTACGCAGCGACAGCGTTGCTGAATCGCGCGCCTCGTACAGTCCGACGACCTGCAGTGTTCGGGCCATTGAAACATTGAAACATGACTCTCGCCGCCGGGAGTCGCGGTCGTCATGGGCTAAACAATGTCCCAGGCACGACGGGCAAAGAATGCACGTTCGAGAGCCGAAAAAAAAATGGCGGTGGTTTAGGTCTGGTTAAACCTTGAGTGATGCGATAGCTACAGCTGGGTGAGTGGAACTTGCTCAGCTGAATTGCTAAGTCAGTCTTTCGCCACTCCGTTTCGCTGGGCGTTCCTAATTCATCTTCGTTTCACTCAACAAACCGCATGCGCAGAGCTGTGGCAGCTCCGTTTCGCAGCAGCTGCTCCGCACCACGTGGCTCGTCACGTGACCAACCAGGTGACGAACCACGTGATCAGCCACGGCGCCGCGCCGCCGGCAGCTGCTCCGCACCACGTGACAGCGTGGCGGTGCAGCCACAGGATGGCGGCGCCGCCACGCTGAAGGCTCGAAATGCTACCGTAATGTAGCTATCGCTACAAAAGTGCGGCACTGTGTTTACACCTTTGTGAAGAATGAGTCTAACGGCGCGAACACGGAATCTTCACGACTGATGTAATTAAGTTAGTGTTGTATACACACTTGTGATGATGATCAATTTTTGTAGCGATAGCTACATCACGGTAGAATTTCGAGCCTTCAGCGTAGCGGCGCCGCCACCCTGTGGCTGGGCCGCCACGTGGTTGGTCACGTGGTGCTGAGCAGCTGCCGGCGGCGCGGCGCCCGGTGGGTACGCGGCAACGCTGGGGATCGAACCCCGCACCTCCCGCATGCGAGTCGAATGCTCAAACGATTAGGCCACCGCTGCGGTGTGCACACTTGTCATCGGGGTCTGCGGATAGATGCCACGAATTATGACCTGGCTGGTTTTAGAGCACCCGATAATACTCCGATTTTCTTCCTAATAGCGGGTATATGAAGGAGCACTCGAGGTTGTTGCAGACCGTATGAGAGGAAGGATGGTCTCGAGGCGGGTTCATGCTGCGAGAGACGGAAGAAGCTTTAACAGGAGGAGTTGCGAGATGATGGTATCCCTTACAAAAATGGTCTATAGACAGTCTATAATCTTCTTATACACTCTATTGCCTTCCTATAAATATTTCTTTTTGTCTATTCATTGTATATAGATTGTCTATAGACAAAAATCTACTAGAAGTGTATGGCCATAAATCCGTAGATTTTCTATAGAGTGTCTATAGGATCGGTATTGCCTATAGACTGTTCTCTAAGGTTTGTCTATAGGGAGTCCATAGACTTTATAGACAGAAGTCTATGGACAGTCTCTAACTGTCTAAAGAAATTTTTGTAAGGGAGGGCCCCGTGTGAGATGTCGAGTAAGTGTCATAATCGTGTCAACCGTAATTTATGTAGTGATGGTATGCCCCCGGGCAGTGATGACGTTTTATGCCGTGGAGGCACCTTTGGGCAAGCCAATGAACGTCCACAGAGCTTGAGCTTACATAATTTGGAGAGCTCGCATGCTTGTCTTTCTGATATTCTTTCATACGGGGAGGCTCTGTCGAAGGCAGCCCATGAATAAGGCACAGTACAGTTTTAGAATCGACCTCATGAATGCGCTCCTCTACTTGCCTCTGAGAAAAGAGAAGATGTGGACAATTGTGGTCAGTCTCTTCCGCGATACTTAATAGCTCCACAGCCGATCTAGTTTGACGACAACCTCGAGAAAGCACTACCGTTTATGGACGTTGCGTATGCGGCACTGTATTGCGTGTAAACGCAACGAAGCAACACTCCTCGGTTAAAATCTCTGGGCCTTGCAAAAAAAAGTGATACGTTACGGCATTTTAAGTAAGGTGTATCCGCCTTTTGAACCTTCGCGCACACTTGTAATTCTTTGGTTACGGGCGCGAAAACAGACACAACACAAGGCAGAAAGACGGGACGGAGCGCCTTGTAATTGCGTCGCACCTTATAGCAAATATAGATCGTGCGCGTCAATGAAAAGCTGAACCCATTGCGGCTGCTACGTGGGAAAGGCCAAGTGCATGACTGAAGAGCGTTGGGCTCAGCACGCTATCCAGCGGGACTACACACTAATTATGACGAGAAGAGTGTCGCATCCTCAGTCTGCACGAGTATTCCTGCACGAGCCAGATGAATAATTGGATGTCCCGCGGAATAAGCGACAGTCAATTCCTGTTCCCTCTTCAGCTTCCTTCTATGCATACCTTTCAGGTTGGTGGCGTTTTCTTACGTTCTATTTCCCGTAAATTCGGGCGTGAAGCTGGCGCTGCACAGTGCACCGCGCACTCCATTCGCAAGCCTCGGCGATACTTCGGCTGTGGCCGCCTAGAATTCGGCTCCGTTCGGGAAAGAACTCTGCATGTTCATTTCGCGCCACTTTCCTTATTATCCAATCGAGGGACTCGGCGCAGGGCGTGCTGCTGTCTTCCCATCCTGTTCGACCTCGACTTGTTTCCTTTTCAAACGTCGAAGCGTTTTCGCGTTCGCACGCGACCTAGACGAGCTAACCCCATTGCCTGCCTCGAGAACATCCTCGCCCACTCACCCCGTTCCCTTTATTCCTCAGGCAACTCCTTTTCCTCTCCGACGCTTTTCTGTCGTACGCTAAGGGCGGTCGTAAACAGGGGCTTGGGGAAGAATCCAAGTCCACCCTGAGGACAACGGCTCAGCGGATTACGACCATCGTCTCAGCTATTTTCCGCATTTTTTTTTGTGTCGTGACCACACAGCTCAACTTATTCGATAACCTTTTGTTTGTTGCTAATCTTTTTGTCCAATGAAGTGGACAACCCAGGGACTTCTACGACCGCTCCAGGATCGGCATTTATTTCTCTCGGTTCTTATTTCACGAAATCCCAGAGAACACGCCCAATGCTGCTATTTGTTTGTCGGCTTGTATCAGCTGCTCTTTCTGCTTGAATGATAGAGAGATGTATTTATTCAATGAAAGGGCAGAGAGGCTGGCCGGAAAGATTATTATATTACCTGCTACTCCACACTGGGGAATGGAGGTGAGGATAGACACGGGCACATTTTTTGGCATCACAGTCTCGAGTCGAGGCCCGTGTCGCTCAAAAAACGTGAAAATGGCAGCATTGCCTGTAGAGGTTTCACCTCTCCGGCCAAGCACATAGCAGTAAGTCCTCCGAGATTGGCGTGTTGTCGAAACCCTTCAAGTAAGTAGTTAACGTTAGTCTTTCGCGCGCATACATACTTGGCACACCACTAGCACATGCTCCACTAAATGTGCAACAGTCGCAATACTTCCCTCTCCCCTCAAGTGCAGAAGTGATACTGATAACTACACCGCTCCACCCCACCGGTCCCTCATGACCACGTGACTTCAGGCGATGCGACCACACGCGATGCTGATGTTTGTTCGGCAGCTCGATTCAAACTCGTGACGTAAAGGCTCAAATGTACTCTGCGATCACCGCTTGGAAGTGAATGGCTGCATAGGCTAGTCTCGGGGATTCTTGAACCGAGATATACCATGACGTCATCGCTAGTTTGCTTGCGAAATCGGCCGGTGGCGGCGCTGCCTACATTTTGCTTTTGACCTTTTCTAGTTTACAGAAATTGGTTTTTCAGAAAAAGTAGCCTCTTCGTCAATACACGCCAGCTTCAGTTTGTCCTTAGTGTCGCTTTAAAGCTTAGTCTGCCTTAAGCAATAATGTCTGGCAACAATGGGCGCCACGAAACGCGATGTTTTTTCTGTAACGACGTGACGACACCGATGAAGACACGATTTGCCCCGGAGAAAATCCTTCGTACAGTTATCGCTGGGGCAAAAACAGCGTTCATTTCAAACTGGTATAAAGCATGGAAAGGTAAGATTAGTGCCGTTAGTGGCACACTATTCCAGTGCTGAATGGGGAAAGAAGGGAAGAATAGGAAACACGTGTGTGGAATGCGAAGTGCAGCGCCGCACTTCGGTAGAAAGGCGCTGGAAAGGTGGATGGGATGCCGACTACGTGCTCGGGTGGCTTTACGACGGGAATAAATTGGTTTCTTGGAAAGAGGTGCAAGGAGCTGGAGAAAGAATGGCGGTGAGTCCCTAAACAGAGAAATGGAAAAGGTAGCTAGAGGATAAGAAGATAAACAAAAAGGAAGAGCGATGAAAAGTGCAATATTGTTTCGCCTCTTTTCCTAGCTACTTGATTTTCCCGCGTGAACAGAAAGGAGATTTCTTGGCAGTCTGGCTACAAGGATAGAGGCACGAAGGAAAAAAAAAGGAGCACCAGGGGGGGGGGGGGGGGGGGGGTACGCCAACATTGCGAGATGAGCTGAAAACGGACGGCGTCCACGGGAAAGCCCAAGTAGCCGAAGCATGGTGGCCAGCGGTAGGCTTAAAAGGGACAAGATGGAAGGAGAAAGATAGAGAAAACAGAGGTGGATTTAGGGAAGAGGTGAAGACAAAGGGATGAGGGGAGCCGAGAAATGTGGCCGGACCCAGGGCATCCGAGAAAAAAAAGGGGAGAGGTTTATTTTTCTTCTTTTCTTTTCGATGCGGGGAAAGAAAATAGAACAAAGCAGGGCTATGAAAAGTAGAATGCAAGGAGAGTGGGAGAGGGATAAATGTGTTGATAGGTGCAATGAAGTATGAAAAAAGAATGGATGAACGGAGGCTCCCGCGAGAACGGGAATAGTTTTCGGCGCGCGCACTTTTTGAGGCGAAAATTGATGCCGCCGGGTGCCTGTTTGTCGATCCGCCTTCTTCTCTGCTGGGAGAACGGCGGTACTTCGCCTGCTGCAGTGGTAGAGAATATTTTATTTCGAACCGAGCCCGCCAGAGACCCTCTTCCTTGGGGGCACATATATATGTACCGCATGCCTTGCGTCGTTTCCCCCTTGGGTTCCGCTTTTTAGGCCTACGGTATAAAAAATAAAGCACGAGCTTGCTGTTCGAGGCTTACTACGACGTTTCCTCTGTTCTTTCTTTTGCGCTCTGTCTTTCAATTCCGGTTAGAAGAAGGACGGGCTACCTCCTTGGTATGCTCGGCCACTTTGTCTTGCCCACTCGATGACCGGCTCATTTTTTTTTCTATCCGCCGCGTAGCCATCTTTGCTTCGCTTTGTCTTCGTCTAGTTTTCTGTCCGCGGTTGCAACGCTCGCCCCTGCATTTCCATACGGCATCCTCTTTTCATTTCTTTTCTAGTTCTCCCCTTTGTGGTCATCGAAATCCTCTTTTCCTCTCTCTCTCTCTCCCCCTCGAATAACGTTCACCACGTCCATAACCCGCTCACGACGGCCGTTCGCTGCAGACGGAGTCCTGGCGTCGCCATTCCCCACTCGCTTGCGCGATGCGCGGACGTGTTTGAAATTTCCTCGGCAGGCTACCGATGTCTATTCAGAATCAGCAGCGGTGGCAGCTTTGTTTCCTTTGTCTTTTTTTTTCTTTTCTTGTGCGTGACTTGGCGTCTTGGTCGTCCGACCTCTGCGAGTTTGGCCAAATATGGCTCGCTTGACGCAACGGACACGGAGCTGTTTGCAAGAGTCTGCCCCTTCCGACGTAACTTCCGAAAGTGGCAGCCCTCGATCCAGCTAGAGACCAGACAACCTCGTTGGCACGCTTTTATGCGACATTTTCAGCGCGATGTTGTCGAATTGAATTTCACTGACAGCGGCATTTCCAAGTATCGAATGCTTGTTTAATAATTCTTCCAGCAGTTCCCAGTCTGCAGCTGTGCCCGGATGTAAGAAAAAAAAAATGGAGGGGACGCGGCGTCCAGTGTTACTCCTCTAGCCATTCACAACAGTAAGCGAAAGCAGCTTTTTAATGTTTGACTTTATAAACAAGTCAGTTATCAAAATTCTAGAGCTTTTAATTTTTTTCTTCTGACTAGCTTTTTGTTTAGGTAAGAAGAGAAGTTTTAACGATGGTCTTCTTTTTTGCCGTGGAGGAATTCTGTGCGGTCCTAGCGAGAGAATAGACACATTTAGTTGGACGTACGCAGTGAGCTTGCGCACGCAACGACACTGCGGGTAACAAATGCGCATGCGCAGAACGCAACGTATCTAGCCGCGCATTGCGGACGCCCGCCGGCTATAAAGCATAGAGTAGCGTACGCAACGTGGGACGCTACGTGCTGCGTAGAGAACATGGCGGCGACCATCTCGCCCGCTTCGGAATAAATACATGTCGCCGCTGGATTCTCCGACGCAATAGCTCGCTCAAATGGTAGCGGTTCGCTTTAATTTCGCCTGCTCTTGCCCACACGTACCGGTATAAGCGATAACTAGCCCATGTTTTTCAGGTAATTTGGCGATTTTCAAGCTCCTAGGCCTAACTAAATGCGGTGTGTTTTCCTCGTAGCAACGACACCTGGTGAAGCAGTTTTCTAGCTTTCACACAGTTCTTACATTTTCTTCGGTTTGCATAGATTTTATTCTTGGAACAAGAAAAGGCTCGCAATTCACTCACCCTAATTATCAGTAATCACGTATGAAAAATTCACCTGCGCGTTGATGTGCTTTGACGTCTTGTCACTAGATGGCGCTACCATTTACGCGTGCGCTTGAGGGACGCTACGGCACGGCCAACTAAAAGTGTCGTGTTTATGCTATTCACAGCGTAGGCAATGCAGCAAGAGATGCGTACGTCCCAACTAAAAGTGTCTATTATAGCGCAGAGTAGGACAGAACGCAAGAAGAAACGAAAAACTCGAGTCCTGAATGTGGGCGGAGCTTCACTGCATTCTTAAGTTTTTTTCCCCACTGTAGTCATCTGAAGGAGGTAGGGTGGGGGAGTCACGTGTTAACGTCGTGCTCGCGGGGTAGCGGAAGATGGACTTCGCGGTATCGCAAAGGCCACGTACGCACGCTGATGGAAGGCAGCCTTGAAATTATCTACGTTTCCTGGAAGACTCTGAAAGCTGTCGCTTCGGTGGCCACTGGCGGGCGCTCGGTGCACGTCGATGACTCCAGTGTTCTCGAAATCGATGTGATGGTCCGAGCCCTCGGAACGGTCCGCGATCACACTGCGAACCCAGTCGAAGCTGCGGACAGCATTCCTGCGCTGGCGAAGCCTTTGTGGAAAATTCAGCTTCACCATTGTAGCTATCTGGACAGTCTGCACAGGGGATTTTGTAGACGATGTTAAGGTGTTCGTTGCTTTGGTGCCCCCTCTCTCGGCCAGGCATGCACCCGAGTGTTGACGATGGTTTGTGACACACCTTTCCACACAGGCGTTCCAGCGTTTTACTGGTGTCTCTGGCGTGAGGGACGGAGGTGCCGGCTGTTCTGGTGACCTGGATAGTTTCCTATTTTTTCGGCTTGCTAATAGGCTTTCGGACCACCCGTTGGATAAAGTTCCATGTCCAACATTCTCGGACAAAAATTTTGAAAATTGGAAAGCTGCAAGGTACTGTTATGGAAATATTGAAGGTAATGGCTCGTTCTTCTGATATGTAGCAAAATATTTCTCATAAACTGTTTCCATCCATCGCATCGAACACTTAAAACTGCCATAGAAAACAAATGGGGAACGCTTGTGACAATAGCAAAAACGTTAATAGAAAAAAAACCAAGACTGCTGTCGGCTGAACAGTGGAGTATACTGATGTTATAGTGAAATCTCGTTATGTGAAAAAATGGCGTTCATAAATGGTTTTCCACTCAAAAATGGTTTCGTCCAGTATAGTTGGGTATGTTCGTGTAGCCGTTGCGGCGGAGATAAGCCACTAAGCTTTTTTTCCTCCAGCTTGCGCTCGATAAGCGGCGTCCGGAGCTCTTATACTGCGTTCGTTAGCTGCGTTCCTTAGCTGTAGACTCTAGAAAGGGGAATTCTCTTTATCTTTCTATTTCATTTTATATCGGGCTGTCTACACAACGCTGAATCCAGCGAGGCAATATACGAATACCTACAGGGGAAAACACCATAAATGTCCCGGCGACTGCAGCTATAGTGTACATTAAGACGTATCCGGCTCGGTATCATTTTCCCTTAACCATAGCAGCCTACAATCGCTGCAAAGGTAGAAACACAACAAAATATGACATATGGCATAAGGTTACGTAAGGACGGTTACGAAATGTGACTAATACGGAAGTCCCTTAGAGGAAAACAAACACGCATTGACTTGTACTGAAGTCGTTATGGCGCTTTATGCAAAATCGTTTTGTGTTTTATTTTTATTTTTTGTCCGTTTAGGTTTCTTTCTTTAAAGGGGCTTCCGCCGCAGTGAGTATTAAAGAAGCGGAGAGGGAAAACAGAGCTACCGCCTCTGAGTGGCTACTCCAGCAAATGACCGTGCTTTATCAGTGCGTCCACCCTGTTCTTTTCAGCTTTCTATCTATGCGTTCGGAGCGGACGTGTTTCGATGCTTGCATAGCTCCAAGGACGCATTTTTTCCCGGAGCAAGCATCCGCTAAACTGAAAAGGAGACATGAGATACAAATGAGCCGCATCCTAAACGCCTTCGTATTCTGCAGCAGCTATGCGTGCTTTTTATGCTGAGCGCGCGGGTGGGGTGGGGGGGGGGGGGGGGGCGAAGCGGCATACTTGCCAACGAGCAGTGCAAACAATACGCCGCCTCCGCTCCACATAGCAGATGCGATATAGTTTCGTTTCTCTAGACAGCGCGCATTCATTCCGCGGCTCGTTCCTTCCTGCAGCAGTGCATTACGCGCAACACTGCATGCGTTCTCGGAAGAAGCCTCGCTGGCTGCGATCCTTCGCCGAGATAAATGCGCGTCATTTGTCGGAAGATGAGGAACTCCCGCATGCAGGGGCATCTTCCGTCGAGCGTGACCAGCTCCAAGGACATGGGTTCTTACTCTGAGTAGCTGCTGCCCACTTAGCCTTTATAGCCTTTGTAGAAGGAGTACGAATTTTAGATTCCTGTCTGAACATGGGCATTTATAAAGCCTTACGCCATTTTAATTTTGCCCTGTCATTTTTATATGTTTGTTCGTCTCATGAAATTCCTGGTATTTCTTTCTTTTTTCTTTTCGTTGTCGAATTAATTGAGCTCGCAATCTTCTAAGCAAAGCCCGCGGCAAATTTAGCACAATGATGCATAGATGATGTAGAAACACAGCAGCTGTTCCGCACATCTTGGTGCACAACACTACTCATTTAGCATCAAAGGCTGAAGCATCGTTGGCGTTCGGTATATCTGTCGCAAGTGCTTAAGCGGGTTTCCGCTAAACATTAAATTGCGCTGAAGCCAAGGATCGACAATTTCTTCATGTTTTCAAGATCAAGCTAATGCGGGTAATTGTTAACAGCGGCGACTGGCCATGATGGACCTGTGCAAGAATCCGCACACTGGTACAAATCCGGCGGGACCGAAACAAACAGTCAAATGTCGGCGACGAATGGCGAACCGCTGTCTTGAAAAGCCTTCCACCCCCCCCCCCCCCTCATCTCATCGCTTGAAGCAGTATCAGAATACAAACTCCCTCAGTTGCTCGTGGTCCTGAAAACCTGAAACAGAAATGTCCTGAAGCTCGGGTATACATGCTGTCATCTTCGATAGAGTCGCCTTGCGGAGTGCTTCAAGATTACTCTCTATAAAACACATGGTATGAAGGGGGGGGGGGGGGGGGGGGGGGCGTGTTGCGAGCAGAGGTGCTTTTAAGGTGAAATGGCCTAAACGTGTCTCGGTGCGTCGCGGGAGTCGATCTCTGAAAGCCCTTCATCTCTCGACGTCCTCGCCCACCCACTCACTCACTCCTTGCAACCCCTGTAGCCCCGACAAAGCCGCGTCATCCGCGCCGCTAAAAGCCTCTTCTCCGCTCGTCGGTCGAAAGAAGGTCCGTCGTTGATGTGGCTCGTATCGTTCCCCGCATCTTCTGTCTCCGTCGTCCGTCTTCATGCACGTGGATACTGCGCGATGGTATACACGGACGGCCTTTGAGATGGGTTTTGGGTAGAGCCGTCTTTACCTGTTGCCTTTCGCCGTATTTTGAGCACTCTCTAAAGCACCTGAGCCGTTCGTCGGCATTTTCCTCCTCTCTCTTTCTTACTACAACATCTCTTCCGCGCTGATTTCTGAAGTGGGCTTGAAAAGTTGCAGGGAGGGGATGAAATATTGCCCGGGGATATTGTGATGCCTTTAACACTTGCTCCATCGAAAACAAGCTGCACAACAACTCCTAATTTATGACCTTTAAAGCTATATGTATCGCGTTCACTTGAGCGAGTTAGTATAAGGGCATATTTAGTAAACCTGCTGCTGTTTTATCTAACAAGGAGCTCTTGTTTCTCGACCATTTTTGAGCGACGACGCGCGTGTTTTGTTTTTTTCATGTTTTCTCTTTGTTTCAAGTGCCACGCGTTTCTTTTATCCTTTATATACGTCAGG
This sequence comes from Amblyomma americanum, assembly GCA_030143305.2. Lineage (NCBI taxonomy): Eukaryota > Metazoa > Arthropoda > Arachnida > Ixodida > Ixodidae > Amblyomma > Amblyomma americanum. Next base: position 50,521 of record JARKHS020027291.1, on the reverse strand, counting down.
TTTTATGAAGAAGCCCTTAGTTGTAAGCGCTCGTCCTGTGTCTTTCTTTCTTCTGGTGTTCTGCCTTTTGTGTGCTGTTTTTTTTTCATATGTGTCACATGTTCCTCAATCCTTTCATTTCGAAGCTAGCGCCCATTTGTGGCTTAAGGTCAAATTCAAGTTTTATGAACTTCTTTCGCAATACAGGTTCAGCTGCGTGAGACGTGTGAGTTTCGAAAGTTTAATAGCTCAAGCTGCCTTGACATGTCGTAAAACCCGTGCAAGGCAGCGAACATTGTCAAGTTTGCTGCGTAGCGTCTGAGATTAATAAAATACTCGTAAGTCATTACAAGAGCTGGACACAATTGCATTTTCGAAACGCGATTTTCGGCGTGACGAATCCTGAAAACAAAAACCTTTACCTGATGGAGGCATGGCGTCGTTAGAGTGTCTAACGTAAACCACTCATGACTGTAACAAACACTCAATGCAAGCGGAAAGGCCGACGGATTTTTTTTTTACAATAATTTGTTGAACAGAAATGCAATTAAAGCTGTCGGAGTCGCGTTGTGGGCGAAGACACTGAGCCAAGTGAAATATCATGCTAGTAGTGTCCTTCCTTCCCTGCCAGTCTATAGTAATGCGGAAATCAATTGTGCACTAAAGCCGCACTTCTCCAGCAATTTGTGCGCTAAACATTAGGTGCGATTGCGAGGCGAGCTGTAGCTTTTTTTAGTTACTTACATTACTATAGTAATGCGGAAATCAATTGTGCAATAAAGCCGCACTTCTCCAGCAATTTGTGCGCTAAACATTAGGTGCGATTGCGAGGCGAGCTATAGCTTTTTTTAGTTACTTACATTACTATAGTAATGCGGAAATCAATTGTGCAATAAAGCCGCACTTCTCCAGCAATTTGTGCGCTAAACATCTAGGTGCGATTGCGAGGCGAGCTATAGCTTTTCTTTTAGCGTTACTTACATTACTATAGTAATGCGGAAATCAATTGTGCAATAAAGCCGCACTTCTCCAGCAATTTGTGCGCTAAACATTAGGTGCGATTGCGAGGCGAGCTATAGCTTTTTTTTAGTTACTTACATTACTAGTAGTAATGCGAGAAATCAAGTTGTGCAATAAAGCCGCACTTCTCCAGCAATTTGTGCGCTAAACATTAGGTGCGATTGCGAGGCGAGCTATGGCTTTTTTTTAGTTACTTACATTACTACAGTAATGCAGAAATCAATTGTGCAATAAAGCCGCACTTCTCCAGCAATTTGTGCGCTAAACATTAGGTGCGATTGCGAGGCGAGCTATGGCTTTTTTTAGTTACTTACATTACTATAGTAATGCGGAAATCAATTGTGCACTAAAGCCGCACTTCTCCAGCAATTTGTGCGCTAAACATTAGGTGCGATCACAAACATTAGAGGCGGTCACAATCCAGCGCTGCTCGCGCTGCCAGGCGTTCACAAGTCGAAGGCGGTATGATTAAGACGACGCATTTCCTCCACGATAGGTGACCCTGCGCAGGCATACACCTTAGCCCAGACTCGGCGTAGGCGAAGCAAACAAGCCAGCAGGTGCGAACATCTTTATGGGCTTTCGAGTATCACTCGTCCCCGGCAGCGGCGAGCCATGAGGACACTTCATGTCTATAGCCGCAGCCTTGAGCGCTGCTTCCTACCCAAGGCCGCGGCACGCGTGGCGTGTGTTTTGACCAGGCCGCCCTGTCTGCAGGAGGCCTGTGTCTTCTTTCTGGGTAACGTCACCGGCTCCTGAAGCTCACCCCCGGCAGTCCCACTCGAAAAGCAGGCGCGAAGGGTGCCTGCTATGCGCGTTTTTAGGCGCGGCCGCTGCGGTTGAGGACTGAGCTTGATTTTAACGCCGCCGTCCACGCTCGCCGGATACAGTGGCGCTCCTCGAAGTGGGAGTGCGTTTAAGGGTGTGCAAACAGCAATCGATGGCCCGGCGTGTCTGGCAAGTCGTCTTTCTCCTGCGCCCGGGCGCGCGCCAAGGACTTTTTTTCTTTTTTTCTGCGGCGGCGTCAGAAAGCTGGGAGTGCCCTGGCCATCGTCGCGACATCTTTGGTGTTCCTTCTCGGGCGTTCTTTTCTGCCGCGCTGCGCGCTTCAGGGCCTAGATTGCGACAGTTCCTTGTCTGGGTGGTTTGGGCGTCGCGGCATTTGTCCTTGCGGTTCCCAGCAGCCGCGCCTTCATTCATTCATTTTTTTGTGTGTGCGTGTATGTGCCGAAGACGAATCCTTTTGTGGAATGGCAAGACTGACGCATAATCGATGTTCACCCTCCTTAGTCGTATTTGTCTATGTCTGGGCCACGCGCACTGCTCAGATCAGCCAGCATCGCGGATTCGAGACAGCCGAGTAAGCTTGCTGTTGTGTCTACGTCCTTGCGGAGCCGCTACACGACAGCCTGTACACTCTGTGGTAGCTTTCAAGAAACTGCGCTCCCTGCTGGGCTTGTTAAAAGAAGATTGTGCAAGCCTCGTGTTATAGCAAGGTGTGTTGCTGGGCGCGTTGGTTGAGGGTCCTCTCTCTTGATACAGGTACCTCGCTTCGTAGAGCTGAGTGACAGCACGGCTGAATACTTCGCTACAATCATCTCGTCTGTACTACATCTCGAGAGGGATTCTCCAAAAACACTTGTTTCTACACTAGTTCATCAGGCCAGCTTTCAACATGGAAGTTTGCTCTAAAGTAAAGTAAAGAACGCAGTCAGAGCCTTCCATGTTCCGTCACTCCAGAGCTGGCGTGAACACGGAGATTCCGGACGCAGAAAGATTCTCATAAGTGGTCCGCTTCTGTCCTTCATCTCGGCACCGACTAATTAAAAAGTTGTAGAGATGTTTTAGCTTCTTCAATGACTTTTTGTACTACTCTCTCGCATTGAAACATAAACATAGACGGGGATTGTCTCCCCGGACCCCAGCTCTCGCTCAAATCCCTATGGCCGCAATAATTACAAGCCTTCCACATTTTCTGTTTCTATTTCCTCAGAACTTATCCACTGAAGCGGAAAATCTCTGTACTTGTCATTTAATACTCCGGATGCATTCTACAAGCATGGTTTACTCAAGCGTGCAACTCCCGTTTCTTGCACCAGCGGCGGGCCGAAGTGAGCGCGCTGTTTGTGAAATCAGGCAATAATCGTTATCGCTAACGCAGAAAGAAAGCGGCAGGCCAGTGAGCCGTACGCTAAGTAGCGAGCGCTCGCAAACGGAAAATAACGCGATTGAGGACGTACTTAACGCAAGCACTCCGCTTCTCATAAAAGAGGCATCGTTCGAAATGCGCTTGTCGGCAGAGAGGCGTCGCAAGACAGAATGTGCGCATGCTTGGGAGGAAACGAGAGTAACAGCTGCTTCGGCGGAGTCATTAGAAATCAGAGCTGCTAAGTGCGAACTGCTACTGTGCGCCTCGCTGCCTCGATCGCCATGGTTTCCATTATTTCGGCACGATTTGCGAATCCGTGCCGTGGCGCGTCTCTAGCAGCTGGCACTTTGCTCCTATCTGCGTCGCGCCAAGCAGTTATCACCGGTGATTACCGGAACGCTTCAAGAAAACATGTTCGTCCAGTTTGGTGAAAAAAACAAGAAATCTGCAAGAAAGGCGAGAGAGGAGGGTAGGAAAGGAGGGAGGGTGCAGTAAGGAAATTAAAAGCAGGCAGGCGAGCAGGCAGGTTTAGGCTTTAGGTTTTTGGTTTTACAGGGTTTCACGTCCCAAACCGACTCAGGCTATGAGGGACGCCGTAGTGAAGAGCTCCGGAAAATTGCCACCAGCTGGAGCTCTTTAACATGCATTGCCTTCGCATAATGCACAGGCCTCTACTGTGCATATGCAAACGTGCATATCTAGCGTGCATATACAAAAGTGAGTGCATGAGTGAGTGAGTGAGTGAGTGAGTGAGTGAGTGAGTGAGTGAGTGAGTGAGTGAGTGAGTGAGTGAGTGAGTGAGTGAGTGAGTGAGTGAGTGAGTGAGTGAGTGAGTGAGTGAGTGAGTGAGTGAGTGAGTGAGTGAGTGAGTGAGTGAGTGAGTGAGTAGGAGTGAGTGAGTGAGTGAGTGAGTGAAGTAAGTATAGTATCTGATGAAGGGGAGAAGAAATTCCAAGCGGTTCACCACAGCACACCTCTGTTCACACTGCACCGAGAGTGTGTGTGTGTGTGTGTGTGTGTGTGTGTGTGTGTGTGTGTGTGTGTGTGTGTGTGTGTGTGTGTGTGTGTGTGTGTGTGTGTGTGTGTGTGTGTGTGTGTGTGTGTGTGTGTGTGTGTGTGTGTGTGTGTGTGTGTGTGTGTGTGTGTGTGTGTGTGTGTGTGTGTGTGTGTGTGTGTGTGGAGAGAGAGAGAGAGAGAGAGAGAGAGAGAGGGGGGGGGGCATCAGACATGTGCAAAAGAGTGTTTTATCTAAACTTCCGACCCTTTGCATCATTGGTCTGCTTGTTTTTGTCTCTTTAACGAGGTGTCCTTAAAATCACTGGATTAGTTTTTGAGTGACTAGTTGTCGCACCTGGTTTTTCTACATGTTTGTCTCATCATATTTCTTAACTCACGCATCTAACAGCCAGACAAGGAAGCCTGAAACAGCCTTTCTTACTTTTTTAAGCTGACAACTACAAAATGCGGTTGCTTCCCAAAGACATTCCATCGATTCTCGCGTCAAGAAACCTCGTAACTAAGTAGAAAACTTGACTACGCTTCCTATAAAAGCGGGCAGCCAGCTTGTAACGCTGGACGACGGCATGCGATTGCTGCCGGAAGAGCTCTTGGTTCATCCGTACACTCTAAACAGAAAGGGGTAGAAAAGGAATAAGATGTCTTCTAGCGCATTGCCTGTTTAAAAAGGAGTGCGCTAAAGGACGGCTTGCTTTCTTTTTGCTCCCATTTAGGCGTATTCGGGGTTAGGGTGCATCAGCAACTACGCCCCTTCCGACCACTACTCTCTCTCCAGCTTCTCATTAATATAAATCAGTTTGCTGAAAGCGCAATCGAACCGCCTCTCTGGGGAACATTCTTGCTCGTATCAAGGCCAATTGCTGAAAAACGACGAGAGGATGGCCACGCGCCGTCGTTTTTCAAGCACTTTGAGGGGAGAAAAAATGCTTTCAGCAGATTTCGAAGTTAGTCAACGTTGAAGTTCATGAAGGCCATCAGAAAATAATAACTCACCTCATCTTTAAACGAGCGTAAAAGCGGCCGAAACGTTACACTATGCTTCGTCAGTAGCGGGTTCTACTCTGTACACATAGCAGCAGCAGAAATACACACAGTCGTGGTCAAAAATCTTAAGGCCATAGAGTTCAGCTGCAGCGAAATGAATGTTCCTAGAATTCTCCGTCTAGCGGATCATTCAAAACACAAGTCAAGCAGGAAGCTTCTCTACCGCAAGAATAAACCTTCTGCTAGCATTGCAAGGTCATTCGCTTTTTAATAGTGCTGTAATGGCTCTGTTATGCGGGTGAAGCTAAAAGCCTTTGGCCTTTTGACCAAGACTGTACGTTGCATGTTTCATTGGTTGTGTTGCGACTTATGAGCAGATGGAAGAATGCAATGAGACCGGAAGTAAAATAAACGAGAGCATAGATACAACTGGAGTCTGCAGTGTATGCTTTGAACGACGGCAGAAAAAGACGGGAGGCAACAGAACGTAAGAGGCCAGGCCCTGAGCAACGCTAGCGGACGACCGTCTCTACCCACGCGCTGGCATTTGGAAAATGGGATAACGGTATAGTGCTATTCCATTCGACATGGCCTGCGTTCGCTTTTATTGAGTACGAACGGAAAGGGCCCCGAAAGCATACGAGACTCTTTGTTAGTTCGTTTCTTTCGAGCCTTTGAATTTTCTCCTGAAAACGAAACCTTTTGAAGGAAGTAAAATTTAGGCGCACCTGCTTTCATTTGCCTTTCAACCCGGCTCTTTCAACCGGAAACAGCATCAAACAGCAGGCTCTTCGCTTTAGTACACGTGCTTGAACGTAGGCTCGCATGTAGACACACTCGCAGAATAAAAAGAAAAAAAGATAACCTTAAATGAAAGTTGGCCACGAACAAGAACAAGTGCGCAATGGATCGAAGTGTACAAATATTCTGATGCGATAGATCGAGACAGTTGTACGAAGGCTCTCCATGTAGAACACTACCGTGAGTGCGGGTGCTTCGGGGAGCTTGCCGAGGAAATCGAATTAAAAAAAATGGGGAACCCGGAAGTTGCACCGAGAGTGAGCGGTGGAAGAAGAGCGGCTGAAAAAGGTGAAATGGAATGCAAAGGAGAAGACACGGCAGCGACAGGCAGCAAGGCAAAAAAAAAATCTGGTGTAACAACAAGGCCTGAACCGAACAAGCAAAAAACGACCGTAATCCAGTCTTCATTCGGTTCTCGTGAGAATATCGACAATAGGAATGCGATATAGCGAGGTAGCATCCGGTGCAAAATAAAACCTACTAAGGTAGGGCGCCATTGTTGCATTCGACAGAAAGAGCGAAGACACGAAAAAGGAAGGAAAAGTGAATAAAAGAAAGAAAGGCTTGGTGTAGCACACTAGCTTCGATTCGTGAAGAGGGAGCCAACAACAACAAAAACGAAAGGAAGGTAAGAAAATGAAGGGTCTTTTTCTTGTTCCTTCTCTTCAAGCCGAGCGTGCTTCCGGTGGCAGGAAATATTTGTTTCGCTCTTCCATTCATCGCGTTACTTGTTTCCATCCTGTGTCTGCCGCTTGCTCTGGAGCCGGCTCTGTATATCAAGCTCGGTACACAGACGCCCGGAAGAGAGGAGTATTCGGCATTTCTACTGGCCCGCACTTGCATAAGCCGAAGCGTGCCTATAGCATAGGAACTTTAATATATGCCTTTTGCTCCGCTCCATGGGCGGCCTCTTGAAAAGGAGCTTACGAAGTTCTAACGGCGCTCCTTCCCAGATATGGTGCACTTCGAACGCAGGGGGCCCGACCGCTCGTTTGACTCTGAAGGCGGTATAGGATGACTGCACGGAGAGAGGATATGTAATAAAGATCGGTGAATGGGTGAGTCTAGACAGGCGTTTTGGCCGGATTCGTTGGTGTAGTTGATGGATGGGGTTAAAGCCTTTCAGGATGACGAGTAGGTGGATGCGCTTTAACCGTGTTTTCTATTGGCCAAGTAGTGCTTCGGGTAAACTAAACACAAAAGATCAATAGACAGCAGCCGAACCTCGTTATAACGAAACGGTTTATAACGAAATAATGGATATAACGAAGTAATGGCGATTTTTCTTCAAAACATTGTCAAAACGGGCTGTAACGTAGCTGCGGCTATAGCGAAGTAATGACCGGGCCCTTTCAACTTCGTTACAACGAGGTTCAACTGTATATGCATATACAAACTTATATTTTATACATTATGCATATAGATGTAATTATACACATATATACTCTTCATAGCCCATACCTTTATTCCGGAAGTTATATATAACCTTCACGTGCCAAACCATGCTATATTTATACAGGGTGTGTCAAGTAACTTAAATTAAAGATTTAAAAAAGGTGCACCAGAGAAAGGTGAGACCAACGACATGTCGTTTCCCTTCGTGCGGCACTCCTGAGAGATTTTTTTCTAATTCCACTTAATTAGTTAATGAGCTGATATTGATTCTGGAAATTGTTTAGCATTCCTTTTACGGAGACGTGCGTTTATTCGAGTTGTAGAGACGATTAAGAAACAGTCAATCACGCATATTGTAGAAGCGCATTTCCTACGTGGTCCTTTCCTTCAGCACTTCAAGAAAGCGCGCGAAATATGAAAGAAGAAAAAACGAGCCCAAGCACACAGCCAAGTGATTAAGAAATGTATACAATGTGAGTTCTCAGAAAAAAAAATATTTTGTGCTAGTCAGTGCATGCAAACAGATATGAGGACACACATTAAGTACAGAAAATGAAGGACCAACTGTGCTCTGTCCTGAACCTGTGTTCCTCTTTCCGCATGGACCGTTTTCCTATTTAGCGCTCACTTATGCGCAAGCAGCACTTCAGCAACACAGAAAGTAAAATGTAATTCTGGAAGTACAGTGTTTGACAGAAGCAAAGGCACCAAGGGGTTTATTTCCCAGTCGTGTGGCACGCAGTTCTTGTAGTATGTGGGGAAGTACTTACACTCTAAGCACGAATACGCCTTTATGGGAGTAAAAAGTGGAGTAAGCTCTCCTCTAGCGCACTCTCTTTGATAAAAGGGAATGTGCTAGAGGACAGCTTTACTCCGTTTTTACTCCTTTCTGTTTAGAGTGCAGACTGAGTAAGATCCGCGCAGATTCCACCCCGCAATGACACTAGCACAGTCTAAATCCGCGTCTTTGCATCGGATTTTCTTTTTCATCCAAAGTTGTAGGTGCCTGCGTGCTGGTCTTTTGCCCCAACTTTCTGCAGTGCGGTAGAGTCTTCTTTCGCGACCCGGAAACAGACGCCATAAAACCCAGAAGTCCTCGGCAATAAACGGGACCTGCGCTACCTTCCGCTTTTTGTTTCTTATGGCCCTTTTTCGCCGCTTCCACATTTCGTCTTGGAGGGGATCGCTTCGCAGACCCGAGCCCGATAAATTCCTTTCGTTTCACTGAATCCTATTCCATGGCTTCCTCCAGTATTGAGCTTCTAGACCCGTATAGCAGCCTTTTATATTCTCCGCGAATATCGTCCTGCATTCCTGCAGCCACAAGTGCCGCCGAAACAAAAAGAAAATTGAACACGAATAAAATGCCTACGTCGGAGGCTGCAAACGGCTGAAACTGCGAGTATATTTCGAGGAGAAAGCGTAGTACGGGGAAACCCATCTCTGCTCATGAATTTCGAGACATCAACCACTAGTGTCATCTGTCGGCTGACAAAGGAAATCAGTTACTTTGTTTAAAGGGAAGCGTTGTTCAGAATCGATGGCTTGGCACGTGGCACACAGGCCACATTTCAAACAATGGTTCAAACGAACAAACACATTTCAAACAAGGTGTCCGTTCGTTAGAATCAGCTCCGTTAGTCAGCTAAACCGCAGGCTAAGGATAAAAGTTAATGACGAATATTTTAGGGATATCCGATTTGCGTTTGACATTGCCTCGTCATGTAGCTCAGGGGACGCGAACTAGAATGGTGCGTCTAAATATTACTATGGGAATGTAGTAATATCTCAAATAATACTTTGGTTTGGCCTAGTTTGTTCTTAACTTTAAAGGATTCATAACTGTAAAACATAAAGGTTTCATAACTGAACTGTAATGCAGTCATAACTGTAAAGAGACATAGAAGCCCGTGAAAACATGGCGCCGTTCCCGTCGTTTCCGTGTACTTTCTTTGTTCCTGTTGTCTTTTGGCGCCGTGTTCAAAATATTTTACACATATAAAGTAATGTTCAACTCTCTCGGAAAGGAACAAGAGAATAAATAGGACTGTCAGCGAAGCACTTTAGGGTGTAAGGTAAAAGATTCGCAAATCCGGACCACGGGACCGAAAAACTACAAGAATAAGCTTGGGCTATAGTGCGTTTTTCACGTAATCTCAGATCATGAATTGCAGTCGTACGCTACCCGCACTAAGCTATAGGGAAGAAACGTGGAGGCTCCTGAAACGGGTTGAGCTTGAGGACAATGCAGCGCGCTATGGAAAGAAAAATGACAGGTGTAACGTAAAGAGACAGGAATAGAGAAGAGTGGGGCGAGGATTTTTTTTTTCTTTTTTTTCCGCGACATTCAAGACTCAACGACAAGTGTCTGAGCTTTCTTGGTTTGAAACATTCCCAACGGTTCAAACAGGAAAATATAGAAAGGAAGAGACTTACCAATCACAGGAGAAAGTTACACGTCTAAGAATTAACTTCGAAGGATTTTTTTTTTTTCGCGACGTTCAAGAATCGACAAATGCAGAGTTACCTTGCTTTCATACGTACCCAACGGCTCATACAGGAAAATACAGAGCGAGAGAGGAAGAGGAGCTATTGCGAGCACCGCGTATTTTTAGCGCCGTATTCCATGCGAGTTACCATTAATGTGGTGCGAACGGAAGTGAAATGAAACCGTTCCGCTACATTCGTGTTGTTCCCAGAAAATTCTTTTCTTGTCCACATTATCGTAAGGTAAACGGCCTAGGCACGTGTGTTTTCTTTTTATTTCCACTGAGTTACCTATAACTTTCGTCCCTACCTTGGATCCTCCGTCTTTGCCTGTCTGCTTTTTCATTTCTTGCCTCCGGAACTGAAGAAAAAATGAGGACCGATCTCAATTTCTTTCCCTCCTCTCTCCGTTTTTTTTCCTGTTTATCTTTATTCTGCGTTACACTATCTTCGTGTCGGGACAAATTGTGCCTCATCAGGCTAACTCTGAGAAATGCGCGAGCCCGTATAGCCGCCTCCCGTTCTGCTACTGCCTCTGCCGCGCTCCACAGATTGGAAATGATGATGAGCCGTTTTTCCTCGCTTTGCAGCCGACGAGCTTCGCCGCTGTCGGCAGAGGCTGCGGCTCATTTTGCCGCCGTCTCGCCTTCCCGGCCGCAGACGTGGAGCGGGGCGTGCTGATCATTCCCTGCAATCTATTGCATTTTCTTTCTTTCCTTCCTTCTTTCCTTCCTTTTTTCTTTCTTTCTTTCTTCCTTTCTTTTGATCGTCTGGCCTTCAACTGAAACTTTTAAACGCAGCTGCCACGACGACCCGACAGCCGCTTCAGCCATGACTGTATGCACTCTGAACAGAAAGGGGCAAAATAGGGAGTAATCAGTCCTCTAGCAGACTCCGTTTTATTAAAAAGTGTGTGCTATAGATGACAGCTGACTCCCTTTTTGCTCCCATATAGGCGTATTCGTGTTTAGAGCGTAGTACAGTAACACACTTGCGCTCTGTGGTCATCCATCGGCCACACCATCGCCGAAGGAGTAAAGCGCAGATGCATCGTGGAATAAAAATAAAAAGCGAGCTAAGGCGAAGCATGATTTTCAGAGCGAAGACCAAAGCCGAATCGACGAGGAAATCTCTGGAGGCCTAAATGTTGCGGTTCGACTTCCGTGGACGTTAACGACAGGCAGGCTGATCGTGCTGAAACCGACTGCTCTAATTTCTGTCAAGTTCCGAAGAAGAGCACAGTTTCTTCATCGCGTCAGCAACTCCATGGAGGGTAGGACATCTCTTAGTAAGATGGGCCACAGACGGCCACGCTTTGCTGCGCGCACTACTAAGAAATACAGGTTGTCCGAGTCGTCTGTCAGTGAGGACTACGTAACAGCAGGGACACATCTCTTACAAAAATGGTCAATAGAGAGTCTATAGGCTTCGTATAGACTCTATTGCTTTCCTATAGATATTTATTTTTGCCTATTCATAATCTATAGACTCTCTATAGACAAAAGTCTACCAAAAGTTTAAAAGTGTATGGCTATGTATCTATAGATTGTCTACAGAACGTCTATAGGATTTGTATTGCCTAAAGACTGTTTTGGGGGTTTGTCAATAGAAAGCCTACAGACTTTAGAGACAGAAGTCTATCGATAAATATTAGGTTGGAGCAACCTGTAAAGAATGAAAAATAATAAGCCCCTGCCTGCACCAGAAGTCTATGGAAAGTCTATAGACTGACTAAAGAGATTTTTTTAAGGAATGACGGCCCCGTTTTATGGCTATATACCGGTCACGCTAAGGCAAGTCTCCCCGACGCATCCCTCTCAGTGAGGCCGAGCTGAATGCAGTGAGCCACGCTAGAATGTCGTCTAAACGTTCCTTTCTTCGGGTGTGTTACGACGCACGGTTTTCAGTCAGACATATTGGCATGTGTTTGTGCAGGACCGGAGCCCAACGTTCCTTTACAAGCACCAAAACAGGGCACTGTTATTGCGCACCAGAGAGCACTCGACTGGCTAGCTGTTTTGTAGCTTTCAGTTCTTGCGCGAGCCGAGCCAATTAACTCCAGTGTGCTTATATCAACCATTACCGGCTGCTACCCCTCTCACGTCCACCCTCCCCCTCCCCCCCCTCACCACAGCTGATAGCGTTTGTACACACTCGCTTTCCCTCGTGCAGCAGCTCTCACTTCCGTGTTCACGTACGGAACGTCCACTCCAAGCTCACACACAAGTGCAGGCTGTAGACGTGTGCCTATATGCGTGAGTCTACACAGCAGCCGAGGCTCGGTGGCAGTGCGCATCTGATCAGCGCTTCGTGATTGTAGTAAACCACTTGATTGTAGTAAACCGTTCCACAAAAACCAATTTTCAATTTTCTGGGGGCGGCGTATGTGAACCAAGATGTGCAATTGAAGAAGCCCAACTGCAAAACAAGTCGATGTAGACATCAGGCCAACTCTCCAGTGAAGGCTGGTTTGTTGCCTTCAATCTGGTTTGTCACAAGGGGCCGTGCTAATGAAAAATAGATTGCGAAACTCTACTGACAGCGTTTGCATCGTCTTTCCTCACTGCGCCAGCAAAAAGAACTTTTACATTGGCCATATACACCATTCGACCATTAGAAGAGGAATTCTGAAGAATTTTCTGAGAAATTCTCCTGTCCCAATAACATATCTGATGTCACTGGGCGAACTAAAAAAAAACCTAATTGTTAGCCACTTTAGCTAGCCGCATACATGACACGTCTGTCAAGTTTTCAGCCGATAACTGCTCATGGGTGCACCGGTAAAGAATTCCGCTGAGTGCAGGTCTGTACACTCGAAGCCAGGAGGGAGTTAAAGGGGTGCAGGAGATAATCCTTTCGGGGGCAAAATCCGTTGCCGCAATCATTTAATTCGAGGACTAACCATTGCTTCCTAACGATACTAAACACAAAGGGAACATCAGCTGCATGTACGCTTTCTGAGTCTAAATATTCGTCGTGAGGACGAAGTACCAACCCCGATGGTGGAAGTATCAACCACCCAAAAAATGCTGATACAAAAGAAACACATGATATAAAAAACACGGACATAAAAGAAACACATAATTTGAATAAATCTCTACTATCATATTTATTACAACTAATCAACGAACTGGGTGCAAATGTTCTTCCTTGGTTAGTGCATTACTGTGTAATAATAATGTAGTTTGTACAAATATTTATATATGTGCTAAGTAAATTGATTTTATCGTTATTCCTTGTTATAATGTTTTCTATTCATCCTATGTAATGCTTCACTAGTCTTTGTAGTGAATATAGATTGTATAACTTATAATTCGCAGCCGGACCTAAGAACCAACTACTCGCTATACGCTTACAAAAATTTCTTTAGACAGTCTAAGATTGTCCATAGACTTCTGTCTATGAAGTCTATAGACTGTCTATAGACAAGTCCTAGAGAATAGTCTGTAGGTAATACAGACCCCAGAAACAGTCTATAGGCAATCTATAAACATATGGCCGTGCACTTTTTGCAGACTTTTCTCTATAGGCAGTGTATATACTATGAATAGAGAACAATAAATATCTACGGAAACGCAATAGAGTTTATATGAAGTCTGTAGACTCTTTATAGACCATATTTATGAGGGTATGGTCCAGCAAGTCTTTTCAGCGTACTCTTTGCACCATACGCGAAGTAAATAAATATCTCCTTCTTCTAATTGCTGCAATTAGACTCATTTAATTGTTTCTAGCTTAGAGTATAGTCTTCCGCACACGCTGTGATTCGTTACTCGTATTTCGTAGCTCCATGCTGGCAACTTCCTTCCCTACCCGGACAGGCCTTGCCACAAGATGGCGGCATGCATGTATGTATCACCACCACTGCGGTGCACGCCAGGACACCGCAGGCAGCACCGCGTGAAGCGTACTGCCCCTGGCGACCTCCCCGGGCCATCCCATTAACTAATAGAAACGAGTGCTGGTTATCGTTGTCACGCGCCGCCGTTGCGGTGGTCGGCTTGCGATACACCCTTACGAATACGTGGTGGGCGAACGAGCGGAATTTGGATGGGAGGCAGCCGTGTGTGCTTGCACGGCGCGTGCTACAGTGCCCGGCTAGGGTACGGGCAGAAACAGCGAGGCGTCCCGCACGTGGCGAGTACCCGAGGCGCGACATCGGACTAAAACCAGCGGGGCAGCCTGTCTTCTTTTTCTTTCTACGGAACGGTTGCGCACTGGCGTGGCAGTACTCGCCCATCACAGTTCTAAGCCCCCCCCTCCCCCCCCCCCCCCCCCCGCTGGTAGACTGCCTCTTCTTGTCTTGTACACGTTTGCATCACTAACTGTTTTCGTTGCGAAGCGCTCGATGAATGCGGTTCAGCACTTTCGTTTCATTTATTTTTCTCTCTGTGTCGTTCACTTTTTAGCTCTTTCTTCCTCATCTTCCTCCTGTAGAGTGCGTGCCGCAGTTGTGGCCTCGGCAGAGCTTTTTTTCTTTTGACGCTTGCAAAACACCCTCTGCTGGCGCCCGTTAGAAAATAACAACTGCGAAAAAAAAAAGCAACCCGCCACGGTGGCTCGTCGGTTAGTGCGCTAGGCTAGTGAACAGGTGGTCTCGGGTTCGAACCCGGCCACGGCGGCCGCGTTTCGATAGAGGCAAAACGTGAAGGCGCGCCCGTATGCTGTGCGACTTAAAGATACCCAGTTGGTAGAAATTATTCCGGAGCCTTCCACTGCGGCACCTCTTTTTCTCTTTCTAGTTTCATTCCCTCCTTCCTCCCTTCCCTTACGGCGCGGTTCGGGTGTCCGTCGATATGTGAGACAATTACGGGTCCATTTCGTTTCCTCAAGAACCAATTTTAGAATTTTAAGACACGTGGTACACCATCTTGAAAATATCGCTTTTATTGTACTGGCAACATGAACATATGCGACGGTCTAGCGTTATTGGAAGTATGAAGAGGCGTTGCGTACCGCAAGCACCTCGGCGTTGTCAGGCGAGGGCCACTCCTTTTCGTCAAGCACTTTCCAACTAATTGTCTGTTCTCACTTTTCAACCTTGCCATACCTGGTAAGCACGGCATCGTCAAGCCGTCTTAAAGCGGCGGGCCCGCTCCGTTGGAAGGTGCTTGACGCCGCTCCGTGCCACACTTAACACCTCGCACACGCGCACGGCTTCGCTTTGTTTTGAACTAACCAGTGGCCTCCCGCACACACACACACAGGAGAAGCTAGTACACGTGCTGGCTACATTGGGAACTTAGTAAAATTAACCTCACCTGCGCGCAGAGCACCGCAACCGCGCCACATGCGGCTCGTGCCGAGAGCGCTCGCTGGTAACAAACGACGCGTAGATAATCATGGGCGGATCCGGACCAGTGTCTCCAGCCTGCCTCCGTCAGGTTAACCGCCTCGGTCGCGCAGGCAGCGTTGTCGTTTAACTGCCGACGAAAACAATGGGAGGGGGGGGGGGGGGGGTGCTCGCGCGCATTACACGACCAGAATAGAACAAAACAAAAACAAGGGTCTGCCTTCGTGACGGCGCGCGCATGCGAAACTCGTGGCGGAGATGCACTGCTACGCGCTGTTGTGCTGCAGCCGCCGCTTCCGCATGCAATGGGTCAGCTGTCGCTACTCTACGCTGCCCCTCTGCACTTACACGGCACTGCATTGTACTGCTGTGCTGTTTCCTGTAAGCCTAGCGGGCGCGTCGGGTCTTGTAGGTGTCTGTCGCATGCCATTTACTCTCTCTCTCTGCACTTAGAGGTGCATGCACTGCTCGGGTATGTATATAGCCCCAAAGCGGCTCTTAATTCGACATTGTGAGTCCGGAGCCGCTGCACGCAAGTGCTGCGGTTGCGTATATCGTCGCCGCATAAACCGGTACGCCGTGTGGTTAATGAACGTTGCTGCGAGTGTCGCCTGACCTGCCTTCTTGGCGGCGAGGACGGCGCCTGCCAGCTTCTACACCGAGCGCGGATGTCTTGAAGGCGCCAGGAGCTTCTAGCTTCTAGAGTGCAGGTTCTTCATAAATATCGAGCAGCTTTACGGGTAGACGCGTCAGCTTTGAGAAAGCGAAGATATCGGCCACAGTTTGGTTTACGTCAGCCTGTTTAGTTCGCGCAGTCGTTGCGTTTCGGCCGTTTCTACCGGCGGTCGATTGTGATGAAAAGTATAGTATGCAGAAGACGAAGGATTGGTATAAACACAGCTACAAGCGCTACATTTCATCGTGAACGTTCACCAACATTCCCAACCTTCTGTAAGGTTTTCGAGCTGTCTAGATCAATTTAGGCAGCGCCAGATGTCTGGCGACCCAGCAAGCAAAACTGTGAGCCAGCCAGGCCAAACACATGCTTTTGCACGTCTACTGGGTTTAACTCCATACGTTAAAACCCTGCCACTTTTTTCCAATAGGTTTAGTTTTGCTTCTGCTTTTGGTTTGATTGTTCCAAGATTTCCTGAGCTGATTTTTTTTATAAGAGGTAATTTTCAGAAATGTGTGCCTTGTAAGCAAAAGAAATATCAATTTGCAAATGCAGCGATGAAACATTAGATAAAACTGAAATCAACAATTGCCTCAAGACTTTTGGAAACTTGAGAAGAACAGTCTGAACAGCACTAAAGCATCTCGGTCCGATGAAATGCTTTGAAGCATTTTACCGTCCTGAAGTATACCCTCCTGGTAGGTTGGCTGGGCACCCAATTCTCGTCTCACGTTCAATTTTCCTCCTTTTCCACCGCGCCAGATGGCGCAATATTCGCTTCTTATCGCTTCACATTCCAAACATGGCGACGTCTATTTCGAAGATGGCTTCCGAAACCGAAATGAACAAGAACAAGCGAACAAATATGGACGAATAGCAGACATAAACGCGGGACGGAATCTCTGGTTCTGAAAGGATTTCGCAAGGAAGCGCGTTCGACTAGAAATTCAATGACCGCTGTTCATCCCACCGCGGGAATATTGGAACCCGCTCGGCCGTGTCTCTCCGGGAGAAACAAAATTGCGCGCGACGAGCAAAAATAAATAAATAACGCGACAATTCAGATGCTCTGCGAGGCGTCGTAACAAGCTGCGATGGCCGTCTTCCAATTTCAGCCGTTGCGTCCGTCCTTCGAGAGGCTTCCAATGGCTGAAACCCTAAACGCCTCCACTCGACAAGCAAAGAGCGCCACAGGCCCACGCACGCACGCACGCAGCACGCAGGCACGCACGCACGCACGCACACAAATGCCCACATCATACGGGCGAGACTCAAACAACCCGAAGTGTTTGCGTCCTACGCTTCTCCGCATTTTCTTCACCAATAATACATCCACTTTCGTTTGCACAGACGAAAAACCCGACGTATGTTTTTTTTTTTTCATGATTTGTCGTGAAAGCGTTCGAGACCGGCAAGGCTCGTGATCTGAATTTTTGACTCAACGCCTATACGCTTTTAAAGGCTTGGTAAAAAAGACCCAGGCACCAGACGAAGACGAAAAGGGACGATTTTTCTGTCTTTTCTTTTCTTCTCGTCTGGTGACGTGCTCTTTTATTTTTTTATTTTTTGCAGCAGTGATGCATGAGCTAGCTCAATGTAATGCGCTGCTGTTTTAATAGGTTTTTACTGCCGTCTCCCACCATAACATCCGACGGCGCCTTCACTTACGCCATCGGTCATTGCATATTTGTAGGAGGCAGCTTCGAAAAATATGTCCCACCCAAACCCCTGCGTCGTTTGCGGCCAAGAAAAGTGCTCCGAATGCGCTACTTAGTTGCGTCGGTGAATAGCGCAGCCGCTCTCCTTCCACAATTCGTCTGCAACATCATCGAAGCAGAATATATCGGAGTCCCAGGACCCCGCCCACGAGGACCCCCCCCCCCCATTCACCCTCTCTTTTAACGAAATAAAGTTTTGAAGGGAAAGCATCACTATGCTAGTAGTAGTATGTGGTTTATTTTAGTAATAATAAAAAGGAAGGATAAGATTTTCGCTAGCCCCGGCATCTGCCATCGACACTGAAGCAGCTGAGCTGGGGCAGCAGAAATAAAGGATAGCAGGCAGAATGGAGAAATGAAATGAAAGAGGTGAGGGGACAGGAAGAGAGGATAAGGGGGAGAGGTAATATACACGAACTATTTACACAATAAGAAATGTGTACAGGTTGCGCGCGTGATTAGTTCACTACGCTAGGGAAAGCCGATTTCACCGTGCGTTGCCGGTTGACCTTCAAGTGAGCCAGAGGTCAAGTGTGGCTATAGGCCTTACCATATGTGGTCCACCATGGTGTGGCACCACTTGACCTTTGACCTTTCGATTCGCCGGTAGAGGGTGGTAGAATAGGCCGCAGCGTTCATTGGGTGACCAACCTCTCGCGTTGAACTATTAATTTAACTGCCACCTGCCAGGGTGGCAGGGTTGGCGCGCTGCCTATCCAGTGCACCCAACGCACTCAACGTTACAGACGCCAAGCCGAGTCTATAGTTGCCCGATGCACCACAGCTTTCGCTCTCTAACAAGGTTCAGCAGTAGTTAAACCGCAGCTAAGTTTTCACCATCACCGTTGCAAACCGTGTGCCATCGATCGCAGTTGCACTGTAAGGGTTTTTCTAAATTAGCTCAGAGAACGGGAAGGGTCGACTGCGACTCACATTATTATTTACCTCTAGCATAATATATAGTATGATGCGAGAAGTAACGTGAAAACATGCATTTAAGGCACGTCATTCCCCAATCTGAAACATAAAGGACTCGGGACTGAGTGCAAGGTTGTGATCTATCAGTGTGTGCCCTGCGTACCCAGCAAGTAATGTCCAACGGACATGTGGAAAAGTGATCTCCCTTTGCTCTCTCCCCTTTCTATCTCTCCCTCCGTTCCTCCTCCCCACGTGTAGGGTAGCATACCGGGCGTAGCCTAGTTAACCTCCCTGCCTTTCCGTTCGTCTCTCTCTCTCTCTCTCTCTCTTGGGTCTGTGCGCCGTATTGAAGAAAGAACCTCCGACTGCCCTGTGCCGCATAGTTTTCAGCCGTTGAGGGAATCTGCAGATTGGACCTGAGTAATATATTGGCAGAGCGCAACTCAGCACATTTGCTCGAGTATCCATAAAGCCTTTCCCTGACTCTTTTCCGAACCTTGTGCGCGAGCTCAGATTTGTTCTTTCAGTGAGCGCTCCTGCGGCTTATAACGTGTTTACGCCAGTGCACAGCGCACATCAGCGCGTGAGGTTTGCATTAGCTAGATTGAGCCGGAATCAACTGTTCGCATCTGCAGCGGAAAGCGCTGCTGTATGTTCTTCCGTATGCCGCGTGGCACGTGCGTGCATGTGTCTCTAAATAGGTGCAGCGCTGGGGAGGCTGCAGAACCGGCGACGTAGTACAGTCCTCGTCACCCTTGTGTAGAGCGCTCGGGCGGTGAACGTCCCTGCACACAAATCAGAATATTGTCGCAGCCGCTAGGTTCCAAGGGCAACACCTGCGCGGAAGTAGTGTCAGATAGAACCACACACACACAGTAGACAGGAGCACTTTTTCCGGAAATCAGGGGCTGCTGTCTAATTTCATTTTTCGTTAAAAGGTTTGCACTGCTCGAGCGCTGTACACAAGGGTGACGCGAACTGTATTACAATAGGAACTCCTGGCCGCAAATGTGGCGCCCGCAGTTCTTCTGCGGCGCCGGGCGACTCCCAATGCGGTCTGCTCTCCTGGTTATTTCCAGAAAAAACTGCGCAAGTGTGCTGTGAGACTAACGCAAGTGTTTCTTTTTTTTCTTTCAGCCAGAGCTGGTTAGGTGGCGACATCTGCCGTCTATGTGTCGTAGGTATCGTAGGCTTAATAATGCGCTGAAATGAAAGTTTCCTTTCGGTCTTTTCTCTCTCTCTCTCTCTCTCATGGCGTAACAAGCCATGCACAGCACGTCATGCTGATTGGTCGTAGGGTCAGTCACTGATTGGTCGGCACACAATGGTGTCTCTCGTGACGTCACGATTCACAAGGCAGTTTTGAGTTCTTACCTGTGGCGGTGTTGCGAGTGCAAAGGATTGAATACAACACAAAGTCCTACACCCCTAACCAGAGTTGAAAAACATGGGTAATTCTTAACCGCATTCATAAAAACGCTAAGGCACTCGTGTGCTGTGCGATGTCAGTGCACGTTAAAGATCCCCAGGTGGTCGAAATTATTCCGGAGCCCTCCACTACGGCACCTCTTTCTTCCTTTCTTCTTTCACTCCCTCCTTTATTCCTTCCTTTAGGGCGCGGTTCGGGTGTCGGCCGATATATGAGACAGATACTCCGCCATTTTCTTTCCCTAAAAAAACAATTTAACTTAATTTAAAAGCGATAGCATTTGGAAGCTGGCCCACCCCCAAATATTTCAAAGAACCCCCAAATTTTGGAAGTATTCTCACCCCAGAAAGTGGATAAAGGTGTATTAGTGGGTATGGTAAAATAGGTTTGTGAGGATTAGTGATGGATTAATGCAGATTGTTAGGGATTAGTGGGAAGTTTAAGGTGGAAGAGTGGGTCGGGTTAGTATAATCCCATAGAATAATCCATAGATACGTACTCGAACATTCTAGTCCTCAGATTTTCAACTTTGGAAATGTTGATGACGTCACGGCCCTCTCGACCAATCGGGGAATTTCATCACGAAGAAACTGGGTGGTATTTTAAAGACGTCAACCTAAATTTTATCGCATTAAAATCGCTCCACCAGCATTGGCATATTACACCACTCCAGCTGTCGAAGAAATTCGCATTACACCACAAGGGTAAACATCCTGCATATTTTTTTTTTTTTTGACAACCGAACGCACACTGTAAGACGTCCTGGATCTCGGAGCCCTGCATTTCTACTGCGCTCTAGTGAACGCCTCGCTGCAGCTTACACGCGGTTGCACGCTTTTAGCGAAACTGCACGAGGGAACGAAATAGGAAGCGCCGCTTTGAAAAGAGCGCGGGCCGAAGTCTCTATAGCTGGGCTTCATATTATTGCCCGGGCTTTTCAGGGAGGGATTTCATCTCGTCTTTCCCTTTATATTTCGTATTTTTTCATGTCTCGCGAAGCACCGGCGACAAATTGGTTTCCGAATGGATGCGGCCGAAATATGAGACGACGACGAGCCAGTTGGCGACGCCCCGACAAAAAGATATTGCTTTGCGCACCAGCACTTCTGCGCATGCGCCACTGCAGTACGTGCAGTACTGTTGCCTGAACGTGAGGGCCGCGACGCGGTCTCGAAAGAGTTACCGTATTATCTCGCATTTAGCTCCCCCTCACCGCTTCCCACATTTGTTGTGAAGAAAGCGAACACTGCGTATAATGTAATTAGCCTTGAATTTGCAGGTTTTAATCCTTCTTTATGCTAATTCAGCCAACGTGTGCCAATTGATTTCAGTCACAGATCTTCGCTTTGGATTACGTATATACGTCTACCTGACAGCGACGAAGCGAATATGCAGTGTGTATATTCTAAACGCGAAAGGAGTAAAAGGGGGGTAAGCTGTTCTCTAACACACTCATTTTACGAGGCAGGGTATTCTGCCCAAGCCATGGGGTAGATTTCCATCTCTAAAGATAGGAAACACATACGGTTGGTAACGAAAACAAATTCCTTCTTCGAAACATGCGACGTTCTAGCAGTTTCGAAGATTTTAACCGAGGTTTCAATCTCTCTTATTTCCTGACCTCGGGAGCTTCGGTGCTGCGCTTAAAATACTTCTCCCATTGCTAACTGCATGAAGTTACAATACACCATAAACAAGATTGCGCATTTATTGGAGTAAAAAGAGAGTGAGCTGTCCTCTAGAGCACGCCTTTTAATAAAAAAGAGCGCGCAAGAGGACAGCTTACTCCCCTTTTTACTCCTCTCTGTTTAGAGTGTTTAGAGTGTATATGCTTTGGAATGGGTATATACTTCCATTGCCAAAAGTAAGCATTGTGTAAATTTGGTGAACCCGGGCAGCATACCCTAGCCCTAAAGGAGAATGCGCTAGAGGGCAGCTTAGTCCCTCTTCACTCCTAAATAGGCTTATTCGTGTTTAGAGTGTAAGCTACTTCCCCGTGTGCGGGTGCTGCGCAGTTCATGTTTTAAAATGTGGTCGACAAATGCGGTTGACAGTGGAAGTTACCATCTTTAGTGGAGGCGGGTTGTGTGAAGTTGCACGCCCCTCTCTTTGCCCTTTTAGATGTCCATTTTGAAGCGAGAAGCTTCACTACACTACACTGTAAAAAAAAATCCGTCAAAATGACGGGAAATACCTTGGCAGCTCTATTTCCAAGCATTTGACCGTTAAAATGATGGCACCCCGTCATTTTAAAATGACGGTGCTTTTTCATCATTTTGATGTTTTTCTTGTCAATCTGAAATACAACTGAACCGTCAATTTGATTACATTTGACCATCAAAATGACGGCAGAACATCATTTCTAAATGACAGTTTTTCCATCATTTTGACGTCTTTCTTGTCAATCTGAAATACAACTGAACCGTCAATTTGATGACATTTGACCATCAAAGTGACAGCAGAACATCATTTCTAAATGACAGTTTTTCCATCATTTTGATGTTTTTCTTGTCAATGTGAAATACAGTCAAACTGTCAATTTGATAGCATTTGACCGTAGCAGTTACAGCAAGATGTCATTTCTAAATGACAATGTTTTTTCCTGACTTCGATGTCATTTTTATCGATTTGAAAATATAGCCAAACTGTAATTATACCACTGATTGTCTGCGATGGCAAGCTGTCAATTTTAAAACTGTTTTTATGACTTCAAGACTTTTTGCAAATTTGAAATTATCAGAACAGCATTTGGCCATCAAGGTAATAGCAGGCTGTAATTTCGAAATGACTATGCTTTTAACCATTCCAAAATTTGGCTTGTCAACATGAAATGCAACTGTGTTGTCAGTATGATGGCCCAACACGACAAGTCTCAACATAATTCTGTGTCAATATATAGTGTGGTGAACCTGACCACATGAAAGTCACTTGCAGTGGGCAGTACCTCATAAACCATGCAACAAAAACAAATTTACATTTCTACTTGCACATTTATTCATAAATTAAAGTGCATTCAGCAGGCTCAGCAACTTTGGTGCGATTCCGCAGGCCCTGCCTTTGCCGCGCCCTTTCGTTGGGTTGCTCTGCCCAAGGTACCTGGAAACAAAACGAGGATAGAATAAATCCATGCTCCATAAACTGTGCCAATCACATACTCTGCCTACACGCGTGAAATGCCATGAATGTGTGAACTGCACTACCTTCTGCAACACACAGTATTATGAAATTGAAAGACGAGATTAAAATCAGGTAGCAACAAATGTGAGCACACTAGTAGAGCGCTTAAATAGCTACATATACATGCACTAACAATAGATGATGTACCTAAATGTAACCATTATTATAACTCGTAAAAACAGCCCACAATTGCACATACACACCGTATAGTATTTCTAGTAACAATAGGTGCTCATCATGTACAGGAACCATACACAGAGTCTAGAAACCATAACTATGCAAGAGCATTTTGCTGCATTTCAGTGTTTTCAGCTATCAGCCGCAAACATAGGTCAGTATTGATGTAACACCCTGATGTCCAGGTATAGGCTGCAATTGCACATGTGGCAACCATGCATACATTTAAAAACCTCATTATCATGCCTCATCATCTTACCATTTGCACAATGCTCATTCTAATTTCTGTGCCCTTGGCCACAAATAAGCGGAATTTCACACCTGAAATCTTCTGAGCAATCAACAAACCTGTCACGATGATGAATGTCTTAATTTTTTTTCTTTTACACTGCAACTGTTGACACAAAGGGTGGCCAACTTCTCAGGTGCCAACATAGCAGACTTCACGATGGCTCTTTCACCTGTCCATTTCAAGTACTGAGCAATTCTGGACAAATATGGGATCACAGCATAATTTTTTTTGAAAGGGGCTAATAACCCTGCCAGCCCCTAAAAGATCACCAGGTGAAAGGGGAAAGTGCCATGTAATGGTTGTGACAGTACCTGTGAAGCTGTCCTGCCTATGTGTCACGTCTCCCGTTTCAATGCAAAATGAAATCTGACATTCATCATTGCAAAAGGTTTGTTGAGTGCCCAGAAGGTGAGGTAGAGAGCTCTACTTTCTCGGGGCTGATTGTACACAGGCTACAGCGAGCACTGCATCAATGGTAACAAGGGAACCTGAGGCCTGTAAAAGTGCAGAGAGGCATCCAGCAACTTGCCACATGTGTGGACGCAACCCATAGTTAGACACACTGTAATGTTGCACTAGGACATTAGCCAGTGGACACGATACATAGTAGAGCGACTTAAAATAACTGCATTTACACTTAATCCTCGCTCCTATTTTTCCTGACGTCGGTACTTATAAAAGTGCTGCACACATTACATTTAGCAATAATTGACAGTCGCCCGTCCTATCTGGTTCTTCGTTCTAGCCCCTTTCTTGCAGTAGCCAACCAAAAAAATAAGCAAAACACTGAAAAGTGTTATCTAGATGCACTCACAGGACACGTGACCAAGTTTAGGCAATGCAAACTGCCAGGCTGGTGCATTCATCACATGACAATGATCAAATCCGCAATTCTGCAAGTGTCAGAATACCAGAACTGGGTGCAATTTAAAATTAAAAGTCCGGCCTTCATCTCGCAATTGCCAGAGCTAGCCAATGTGCAAGGCTTGTTAGCATGTACTGCTGGCAAGCAGCACTATGTCAATAATCTTACCATTCTACTTTCTAAAGACGCCTGTGACTGGCAAATCACCATACAGGTGTGCCAAAAAAGCAACACGGTGCTGTGCCAGAGAACGAAGAAATGCACCAGAGGAATGTATGTGACGACATCAGAATTTCAGGGGAACAGGGCAGAACTGATCATTTGCAGGCACTGGCTAAGGAGGGCGAGTGCCTTTCCTCAGGAAAAAGAAGCCTGCTGCTCACACTATTGCCTCGGATTCCAATTGCTTATCAAACGCATCATCCACATTCACTCATTTACCTCTGCAAAAGCTCCATGGTGAGGGGGCAGTCGGGAGGGTACGCAACGTTGAACACAAAGAAGGCACCAAGGAGGAGGCCCATGGCCTTCTCAAGACTTCTTGTAGAATCCACTGCAACGATGATCTTCTTTATGTCCCCCATGCTTGATCCTGCAAGGAAAAGAAATTAGTCACACACAAACGCTACCCACTAAAGGGGTGATCTAATAATTCGAGTAACTCTATGGCCTTCGATGTGTACACTGAGAGAAGCCGAATTCAAATGTACAGTACTCACGGATTGAAATAGGACATTCGGAGCGCGTGGCCGTCGCTTCATGGAGCGCCGCCCGTAGACGCTCATGGAACCAAGGTGGTGCATTGTGGTATGGCGTGAGAGGGAGAACATCTACAAAGCAGAATTGTTCCTTCCAGTAGCCAATCAGCCGGCCTGTGGTTTACCACATGCCTGCGTGGCACTGCAAGGCTAGCGCTCCGAATGTCCTATTTCAATCCGTGAGTACTGTACTCGTAAAAAGCCATACTGGGTCTTGTTGCTAGGCCTTATGGTACCCTGGCAGTAGACAGACACATGCAACATGCCCTCCCTTATCAGTGCTTTACACGCCACTAATTATATCCGTTGAAGACGCTTGCTTCATGTAAACATACTACATAGAACTTGTCTATGGAAAAAGCTTTACAAATATTGCACGACAAAAAAGAATTAACTTTGTCGACAGAATACTTCGTTTTTTTTTTTTTAAATAATGGGGAATAGTGATGAGGTAACGAAACTTGGGCAAGCACCGAGGCAACTTTTCAAAGGCCCTCCATTTTGTACCTAGCCTGCCATGACATTGATGAGAAAAGCCAAGCTCAGCTTCGTTCATGCTTTCTAGCAGAACGTCATGCTTTTGGCAAGTCAAAAGGCCGCACATTAGTCTCGATGAACTCTGGCATATCACTTTATAGTGCGGAGATTGCCCCACCCTCCCCACTTATCAACAGTACTGCTATTGAGTTCCAAATTTTTTGTACACTCTAATAAGAATGGAAAACTACTGGCCAAACTTGCACATTGTTATCATGTTTAATTATTAAACAAACTGTACATACATAAGATGAAGCAGCAATTAAGCCTTTCATCCAGGGCTAGCCTCATTCCTAAGTTTTGAATATGTCCTACTAAGTAGAGTGAAGTTACACAAAATCAGGTTACATCGTAGAATAATAAAATACACTGTACAAGCCATGTTTTGAGCCAAAGTTCTATAAATGACAAATACATACCAATCACAGCAAGGTGCGGAGTTGTTGGCAGTCCTTCCAGCCCCCCTTCAGCTGCATGCTGGGAATTCACAAGCCACATGTTATTAGACTCCAGAGAAAACATCAGTGATCAGATACATGCATCTCAATAATAAATCATAACCATACTTCCAACGATCCTGCTGTCATCAAGGCACTTTCTACACCTCGGGTACAGTATCATTTCAGCAGAAATGGATGAAAATGCGGTATAAAATTACAAGACTACAAATTTACTTGATTCAATAATTCCCAGCTAATGGATACGCCAGTCGAAAGAAATTTTTGGCCCTTGTTTGAGGCTTATAGGCAATAAGCTATAAAAATGAATAGAATTTATTTGGAAATAACTATTGCTGAAATAATTAGGCCCATATCTTAATGCTATACAAGAATGAAACTGCACACTATCAGTACACGAACTAAACACTGAGCTGCCCCATCGCCACCGGACACCGACGTATGGGGCTCGGTGTGCCAGGAAGCGAGGAACAACAAAAAAGAGAGAGCGTAAGAAATAAAACAGAAAAAAGCTGATCAGTGCACGAAAAGTAGTCTGCTTTTTATTGACGAATACTTTTACGAACCTACGACAGTAGTGCCGACACCATGAATTCAAGGGAGCTGCAGATGGCCAGCATGGTAGTCATAGCACATGTCTTGGCCTGAATTACAACTGAAAATGTAAAAAATGGTTTTTACGACTATTTTTACTGCCCATTAAGCCCATTCATAAGGTGTTCTGCATTTAAACAGAGGCGCATGGCGCGCTAGAGCTCGACCAACTCGATTTCGATCCTTGGCCCGCGTAGCAGTAATCGTAACCGAAAGTCAGGCTCGATCGCGATTGTATGTGCCCGCATGATAGAGATACTATAAACGACTTTCTTCGACTTTCTTCAATTAACGTGCGCCAATGCTCTTCGTACGCTTCAGTGTTCCTCACAGGAAGTTTTTTTTTACACGTGGGCGCACGCAGCCCCTGAAAATCGCTGCACGTGGCTGAACCATGAGGCCGCGATTCACGCTTTACGTAGAAGCACGTCTCTGAACGGCAATCTCGGGCCCACGGCCATCGGTGCGTGTATACATTACGCGTGAGAACTAGCGTGCTCCTCGTAGCTATGTGCCTCACAGAACGCGTACTGCACGAACGAAGCATATAAGCAGAACACTTACCTCTACCCGCTGCAGTTGATTTTCGGCTGCAGCCCATACGTTCCTTGATTGCGTCTTCGCGGCCTTCCAACGCGTCGCACACAAAAAGGCAAAATGGCGCAAAAATGCAGAACGCACACCCGGGCAGAAGCAGCGCGCACAAAGAAAAGCGAGAGGGAACCACGACAACCGGACTCCTTCCTTGACAGCGGGGGCCGGAAGCGCGCGTTGAGCGACGTCTCACATGACGTACCCCTACGCGCCAGCCAATAGAGTTTCTCGTTTTGTGTTGCGCTCTCCGTCTCTTTCTCCTCGCCCGCTCGTTCACGGCGAAGTCTCCGTCTTTCCCGTTTGACGCCGGCGGCTCGTCAAAATAGATAAAAAAGTGGCCGTCAAAATGACGGTTTGTTTTTACAGTGTAGGTAAAGCAGTCGTCGCGTAGGCCGCAGAATGACCTTGAACGACCTTCAGCCCAACCACGTTAGCCTTGTAGGACCATATGTGGTACAGTTGTGATGGCGAACCCTTGCCCCTGACCTTAACCCGTGACCTTCAGTTGACCTTTGACATTGGGTGACCTTTGGGTTGACCTTTCACCTTAAGAACATCTGATGGGGTGATGTGAAGCCCCATGATGGCATCCGATGGGGTGTCGTAAGGCCATGTTATACCACGTCACAGCCACGTGGTCGTGTGGGTATATATAGAATGGCTGTCGCGAGCGTGTAGCGGAGCTGCCATGGACGAGCCTCAGACGCTTAGCGAGCGTGCTTGCTTTTCGCTGAATTCCAGGGTTAGCCAAGTTAAGCCACTTACAATTTTTTATACTCAGTGCTTGCTTTAGCTGTTCTAAAATCAGTCGCCTGTGTAATTCATTCAAGGCTGCAGTTAGTACTTCATTTCCTTTTCTCCCCAAATCTGGTGGTCTTAGGTCAAAGGAATGTTTTGAATCGCATTTCAATTCATAATAGGGCTATCGTTTTTCTTGGCTATGAATGTAGTTTGCACGTTGTTTCTAACTCAAGCTGAAATATATTCTGTATATACCTGTGCACGCGCGGTAATTACTCTATGCGCATGCTAATTGTAGTCATTTCAGACGTGCTGACTCATTTTGTTTTGGTCTCGATAGTGTGTAGTCTCCCAGCTTCAAAATGTGATGCGGTTGGCATTATGTTCGATAAAATGAATAAGCACGCTAATATTCGCGTTAATACGGTATCTTACTTCGTGGCAAACGCCACCGAACGCATTATGGCTGCGATCTTATTTCTATGCACCTCGGATTTCCCACTGAGTGTAAGCTTTCTGTTGTGTGCCGTATTATATTTCATGGACTATTTCGCTGGCTGGTTGAAGTTCACCCCACTCTGGGCTACGTCACGTGAACTTGCGGACTCTCGAGCGGCGAGTGTACGACAGTATATTGTGGGTTTCTCAGTAGGCACAGGCCACTACCCACCGCGGGTTCGAGCTTCGCGCGAGCCAAGGGCCCCGATCAGCCGTCACCACACGCACCCTGGGGCACCGCTGCGGCGGCGTTCAACCTCTGAAGAGAGGAGAGCGGCTCGCCGCAAGAAACAGGCCTCCAAGTTCACAAAGGAGACGTTTATTGACGCCGTCCTCCAGCGGTACATACACACACTCAATAGTCACCCCGTCCCGGGGCGCGCTCAGAGCAAGGCTCCGGTGCGCGCTCGGGGCAACAAGAGAAATGCGCGCCGCTAGCACGCCGCTGCAGGAGATTGTCCCCGCGGCAGTGCTGTGATCTCTCTCGTGTCGGCCGATGGGCCGTTTGCGAGAGAGAGTGGGCAGTCAACGCAAGGCGCGCCTGTCAGAGGTCGTTGGACCCCTGGACAGGCTCGAGCCGCGGCGGATCAAGGACCCACGCTGGCGAGCTCGAGTATGAACTGGTCCGAACGGCAGAGGCCGGCCCGGACGAACAGTAACGTACGCACCTTACGCTGTCTCGGAGGGGTCTCCTCTCTCTGGGGCCCCGCTCGGAAGGTCCCGCGACCACCCCAAACGGGTCCCGAATTCCCGCCAAAAGTCACCAATGGCAAAGGCCCTTGGGAAGCCGGGGGCGGAGCTGCGGCCGAATGACAGCGATTAGCCACCAGCCGCCTCTCCGCCGCCCGAGGCGGGAGAAAGGGAAAGAGAGCGACGCGGGATGCCGCGCAGACGCCACGGCGGGAATCTAGCAGGCCTCCCACAATATTCAGTGTTTTTCCTTGTTCTTTACTATGTCCTATTGCTCATTTGTTAGTTTTCTGCGGTATAATTTGCCGCGTTTCTATTTATTTATATTTTTGTCCCTCCTGCTTGGACCCATCTTAGGGTCTGCAGTATTCTATAAATAAATAAATAAATAAATAAATAAATACAAAACTACAGTGCCTACCTGGCGTAAAAAATCAATTAAGCGCAGGAACTGAGTGCAGGTCGAGGGATCGTCTACGGTAGATGGCACATGATGCGACAATGAGGAAGCTAAAGTGCCAGCCACGTCGCCAAAGATGAAACAGAGAGACACTCATTCCTCTTTAACATTTCATCCTGTAGGATTTAGGCACGCCTCTCATATGCGACCATCTCCCTAATGCTCATTCATCGATCTTCACGAATAGTCAATCAGGTTACCACATTATACTTTTCCTCGTGGGCACAGCTTTGGACCACCTGCAAATGTAATCATCAGCATCCGTGCAACACTGTGTTTAAAGAATCTCCAGCGTTAGCTCATCCTCTAAGAAGAGCAGAATGTTGGGCATGTTGGTTGAGATTCATGGCTGGTAAAGAGGGAAAGGAAAACACGAGGACATTGAAGCCGACATTCAGCACTTGCTGTGGGACTGCCCAGCTCTCAAGCCTACAAGGATCCGGCACCGGAATAGCGGGTCTTTCACCAAGCAACCCGCCATACATTGCCGGACGCAGGGACCATACCATGCCACTGGGCTCATCAAATCAGCTAGCTTTTCAACATTTATCACTGCACAATCATCACACCTTCACCCATTATCGATGCCCTACGGCAATGAATTTCGGTATATAAACCAAAAAAAGACGGAACGACCGAAAGAAAGAGACGGACAGGCGTTAACTCGCATCTGAAGTTTATACGAGAAAGACACGATAATAAGTAGGAAAGCGAACGACTAAACTTAACTAAAGCCCTCCTAGTACAGGTAACTATCTATCAAGTCAGTGGTCCCGAGCCGTGATCATATGAATAATTCCAGATGCTCACACACTGTGGCGACTCACCTGTCAGCCCGCACTCCATGTTTAAAAACGGAGGCGAAAACTCATTCCTGCGATAACGAAACAACTCGATCTCGAACAAACGGACGGGAGCGCCACGTGTATCCCCAATCAAAGGAGCGCCAAAGCAGGTCGAATGGGGTGAACACCGCGGGCGCCGGCAGCGCTCGTTACGCCGCAAACTTTCAACCATCCCCCGGCGAGCCTCCTGACAGCCAGGTAAATGCTCCCACGCAGTTCGCGTTGCGATCTAACCCACCCCCCACCGTCTGCGACACGCGTAACTCGGACCGAACGCTTTGCAGCCAAAGTTTTATCGTTGCCACGGAGTGGGCAGAGTTTGGCAGCAGCTCTCCTTTTCAATGGTCGTTTCCGCCATCGCCGCCGCCTTAGCGGACCGCTTTTCTCCCATCTGCATTATGCGCATAACTAAGCGACGTTTCGGTAACTGCTCTCCCTCTCTCCGCACTTCCATAACGGCCCGAATTAAGCGCACTCTCGAGCAGGCGCACACACACACACGCCCATCACGGCCGCTTTCTTCTCGGAAGTGCCGTGACGAACGACCGAGAGCGTGAACAGGCACGCCGAAGCCTGCGGCGTCCAAGCGCACTATGCGCGGGGCCGACAAGCGCGGTGCAAGTGACGTGTATTAAGCGCTCCTAGCCGCTCCCACTAGACGCTGCCCACCGGGAGACCCTAATCTAGAAAACGTGCAGCGGCAGTTATACTGCTCGCCGGGCGCGAGCCAGTTTAGGCCGGTGCCGAAGCGTGAGCGCACACGCGTGCGCAACTACCGCGCTGTCGCGAATTTAAGCTGGCCCTTTAAGCTGGCCCTGGAGTGCACGTTAACCCGCCGCGGTGGCTCAGTGGTTAGGGCGCTCGGCTACTGATCCGGAGTTCCCGGGCTCGAACCCGACTGCGGCGGCCGCGTTTTTATGGAGGAAAGACGCTAAGGCGCCAGTGTGCTGTGCGATTTCAGATCCTCAGGTGGTCGAAATTATTCCGGAGCCCTCCACTACGGCATCTCTTTCTTCCTTTCTTCTTTCCCTCTCTCCTTTATGATCCGGAGTTCCCGGGTTCGAACCCGACCGCGGCGGCTGCGTTTTTATGGAGGAAAAACGCTAAGGCGCCCGTGTGCTGTGCGATGTCAGTGCACGTTAAAGATCCCCAGGTGGTCGACATTATTCCGGAGCCCTCCACTACGGCACCTCTTCTTCCTTTCTTCTTTCACTCCTTTATCCCTTCCCTTACGGCACGGTTCAGGTGTCCAACGATATATGAGACAGATACTGCGCCATTTCCTTTCCCCAAAAACCAATTACTACTACTCTCTCCTTTATCCCTTCCCTTACGGCGCGGTTCAGGTGTCCAACGATATATGAGACAGATACTGCGCCATTTCCTTTCACCAAAAACCAATTTATTTATAAATGTTGAAGGTTGACTGCGTTATCGAATACAAGCTCAATCATCAGATTCGAATCCTAGAGGGACGCGTGTTCCTCCAAGAATGCCGCTCCCAGCGAGACGTGGTCATTTGTGAGGCGGCGCACGCAGCCTACCGAAATAACATTCCCGATCGGCGGCTTCTAACTGCCGCCTCGGGGGAGGCGCCAGCGTGCCGCTGTCGGTGTAAGACGACCGCCGCACGGAAGCCGAAAGCGTGCGTCTGCAATCTTGAAGCGCAGCACGAAACGCTGTTGCACGCATGCCGTGTTCACACTTCTCTGAATTGTCTTTTTCGTTTATTTTTTCTGCCCTCCACTTGCGAAAGCTGCGCTCCTGTCGACCAACCGCTTCGCTTGTTCTCAGTGCGGTTTGCCTCCGGAATCGATAATTAATAATAATAATAATAATAATTGGTTTTTGGGGAACGGAAATGGCGCAGTATTTGTCTCATAAATCGTTGGACACCTGAACCGCGCCGTAAGGGAAGGAATCGATGAGGAGCTTTCGCATTTGTAATCCCGCGACAAGACAATAACGCTTGTGATTTAAAAGAAAATTCAAATCTGATGAAAAATGACAAAGCGGCACAGGCCAAAAAGATGAATGAATTTACCTTCCAGCTTCCAAATGGGAACTTTGTTCGCATTTGAAATTTTATCGCCGCTTTTTTAGTATACTACCTAACTCTGCGTCTTCTGTTCTTTACGTCTTCACCTTCCTCAGAAATGACAATTCGTTCGTCTTTTTGCTCGGCACTGTTTTATTGTTTTTCGTCAAGCACCATATCCTGATTAAACGAATTTCCGTGAAAAACTTATTTTAAGTACAAGAATTACAGAATTCAAAAAATCATAGGCATTAAAATTTTCGTTCCCGTTCTTGTTACAACACATGATTTCTTTTTTCCTTCTTTATTCTTTCTTCAAGTCGTTGACTTTATCGCGATCACCTCTGCTACTAATGCATCTAAACATTGACGGCGGATATCCACAGACCTTGAAGACTGCTCAGCCTTTAAACGCACATTACATAAATCCACTTTTCATGCTATCTGTGGCCCAACCGTTCCAGTTAAAATTTCGTTCACTACAGTCAGATACAACTCAAGAACGGCGGCTTTTCCCCGTCAAAGGATCCTCTTCCAGCCAATGGCGTTAGCCGATTCTCATGACCCTGCTAGCATCACAATGCAGGGAGCGGCGCCATAATCGAGAGAGGAATCTATCCCCGACCATAGAGGGAAGGATTACCCCCTTTCATCTACCACTCCCTGCTTTGTCACACTAGCAGGGTCATGAAAATCGGCCGACACCATTGGCTGGAAGCGCATCCTTTGGCGGGGAAAAGCCGCTGGGTTCATGACTTGTATCCATTTAAAAAACGACAGCCGCAAGGCCTACAGCCCGACGCCTCGCGTCCAGCGTCTGAACTCGTAAGGAGCAGCGCCTCCTAACAGCCTCGTCACGAACCACTGAGCTAAGAGCACGGCCGGACTGGAGCGGTGACCGCTCCAGACCGGCCGTGATTGGAGGGGCGGAGGTCTATCACGCTGCAGATGGCGAGTAGAAAGAGCAATAAAAAGAAAAGACTAAACTCGTCGCACCCGCCGTGGGCGCAGATGATGCATGCATACAAGTCGCCGTACCCAAGCCACCCTCCAGTAGCAGAAGCCCTCATTGCTACCGCGTAGAACGTGTATTGATGATGAAGTTGCTGTTAGGAAGAGGTGTGCTGTGTGGTGGTGGGGGGGGGGGGGGGGGGAATCCTCTTTTCATTCCTTTTTCAACGTTAAGGCATGTTGGGGTATGTCTGAAAAAAATTTCGATTGTCTCTAGGATAGGCGGGCCGTGTCCTGTCCTAGCAATTAGTCTCTCACGACGACGCCTTGCCACGGTGTGGAGGGGAAGTGCTGAAGAAGAGAGGTCCAAGGCCTCGCGTGATAGTTAAGACGTCTTTTTTTTCTCTCTCAAGTTACGAAAGCCGGACAAACGAAGTTCCAACGGCTATCGCAGTCGAGCATCCTATGCACCACTTCAGGATGTCCGCAGTTTTAAGCGTAGCACCTCAAGAAGCAGCACCCGTTACAGCTGTACAGGACAAGAACTGTTAAATGCTGTCATTTTTCTTTTTCTCCACGTGTTGTTAGATCACTGTGTCGTATTCTTAAGGCATACTATGCTGAACTTAACTTCCCAAGGCTGCACGTGGTCTACGAAAGGCGCCGTATAGTGAAATGATCTGGGTTCCGACTCCTTAAGTTTCTTTAAAGCGTATTGACACCGCACAATATACGGGCGTATTTTTCATTTCCGCTTCATTGAAATGCGGCCCCCGCGGTCGGGATTCCAACCCGCGACCTCATGATAAGCCGCTGATCCATTGCGCAGGGTGAAAAAAACGAAAACAATTTCCTTTTTTTTTCTTGTTCCTCCTGTACAGACAAGCTCTGGGACTAATCTCTTCCACTTCGGCTCTCCTGATATTAAGGCGATAGCCTTGAATGGCTCATACTCGCGTCCGTCCGTTACATTATAGGTCACGTGACCTTAAGATAACGTGACACTTTGATGTCACGTGACCTAGGTCCACGTGATATCTCTGCCACGCTCGCGCCAGCTGCTTCTTCTCTGTCGTGAAACGAATTCAAGCGCGGCAAATTCAAATCAGTGCAATGAGTCGCAAATGGCTTTCGCCTTCCCGCAGTTAAGAGGTATCTAAGTGCCTCCAACGCATGTTATTTCTCAAAAGCCCCGTCCATATGCATCTTCCCTCTGGCGTGCTCATGTAGAGATTTGGAGCCATGCTCGGCGCCGGTATGTCTACAACACGGACGCTCTGCGGCTGCCCTCGGCGCTGGCCGGCGTGCGCCTCATTTGCAATGCAGCCGCGGGAAACTGCGGGTCGTAAAACTTCCCTGAAGTCCTTGGAGCCCGGCCGTTAATCGGGCTGGGCAGCGCGTCTCGCGCGCGGTGTGGGCCGACGACTTCCAGCAGCGGGACATGCAGCTCCTCTGGCGTATATAGAGGAGAGCCTCGGCTTGCGCGTAGGCACGTCACGCGTGCACGAGAAAGTGCTGCTCTTGCGGCGACGACGAGCCGCAACTCGATAGGCGGTGCAAATTAATTCCTGCTTTATTCGGTACGAGGCTCGTTGTAATGTGGGGCTGCGTGAAACTGTTGCCGCTACGCTTAATGGCAGAGCGGGGGCCAAGGAAAACGGCTCGCTTTATGAATTATGAGCGACGCCGTGCCCCATTGTGCGGTTCGCTTCGCGTCGATGACAAGGTAAGTGCTTGTTAGGTAGCTCTCAGAATGTAGTGCCTGGCGGGAATGACGTACGCCTTTATGGGAACTGGCGCGCCTGCTTCAGAGCAAAGCGTTTCAAGGCAGTCCTTTCGGACATGCCGTGAAGTTCGTACAAACTGATTCCATGTCTTCTATCCCTGCTGAAAGATTCCATATGACGGGTTCCATAATTCTATATACAATTCCATATGGATTACATGGAGTCAGTATGGAGCTTATGGAGCCGATATGAACTGTATAGAAAGCACGTTTGGAAACTTATAGACTCCGTATGAAGTGATGCTCACTATATGGAGGTCGCATAGAAATTATCTAGAAAGCTTATCGACTGCATACAAGAAATATATGGATTCCTATATATTTTTCTCTCTTGAGCTTCATATTCTCATATTTCCATACAAGCGGCTCATATGAAACGTTTCACTACGGACTATATTCCATATTTATTTATGGAACGGAATCGTTTATAAAAACCCTCTGTGAACCGTTATGGCCGAGAACTGTGAGAAGAGAAACAAGAGCAGAGAATAAGGCGCCAAAACTAAAGAATTTCTTTTTATTGGTTACCAGTCTCACGGGCACTACAACCAATGTTAGAAATGAGCTCGCTGAGCTTATAGGGAGGGCCCTTCGTTGGACAAGACAGTGTTGCAGGTAACGTTGCAGGGTTCTGTGTTGCAGGGTTCTGTGTTGCAGGGTTCTGTTTCCACTCTTAGTGAAAATAAGGGGGGGGGGGGGGGACAACTTTTTCAAGCGAGCGGAGAGGCCGTGCTTCCTTCGATATTCTCAGTTCGAAACGCTTTTGAGGACTACTTTATAATAATAATAATAGATTAGTAGTAGTAGTAGTAGTAGTAGTAGTAGTAGTAGTAGTAGTAGTAGTAGTAGTAGTAGTAGTAGTAGTAGTAGTAGTAGTAGTAGTAGTAGTAGTAGTAGTAGTAGTAAGTGTTTAATGCAAAATAAAAACAAAAAGGAAGGTAAAATATTTTTGCTAACAACCGGCATCTGCCATCACTACGGCGGCGGCACCTGAGCTGGGACAACGAAAATAGAGGATAGCAGGCAGTTTTAAGAAATGAAATAAAAGGGGGGGGGGGGGGGGGCAGTAAGAAAGGATAGACAAACCAGCACTGTTCGTGAAGTGGGAGCGTACAAGACTGAGTCATCATAATGAGGTGTTCCTCTCTTATGTATTTAGTACCGTACACGAGGCGTGTCATTATTTTGTTATTTTGTTAAGTATTCGATTTACTATATTCAGTGTATAGGGCGACGCGAAACCATAAATAAAGGGTGCGCCGATGCTGTGCTGTGCGATGTCAGTGCACGTTTAAGATCCCCAGGTTGTCGAAATTATTCCGGAGCCCTCCACTACGGCACCTCTAATTCTTCCTTTCTTCTTTCACTCCCTCCTTTATCCCTTCCCTTACGGCGCGGTTCAGGTGTCCAACGATATATGAGACAGATACAGCGTCATTTCCTTTCCACAAAAACCAATTATTATTAATTATTAAGGGTGCCCCGTTTCTTCCAATTATATCCGTTCACAGCTAGAGGCAATGCAGTAATTTACGCAACTATTAGACAAAGCGTAAGCAGCCTTCGAGAGCTGAGCTACAGGTTAGTGCAAAACGCTAACCTCATCGATTTGGCGGTTCCCGTTTTGTTATCGCTGCCGGCGGGCGTGACGCTTTTGTCGGCTCTGCGGCGATGGGACGCCCTTATTAGAGCGTCGTTACTCTTTCTCTCTCTCTCTCTCTTCGCTGCCATTCCTCTCGCACTGCCGCAGCAAAGCCGCAGTGGTGCAGCAGTGTAAACGGTTGCCAAAGCAACAGACTGGGTTCGCTTATTAACGCGGCAGTGTCGAGCGCCGCCGTGGCCTTTGCTGCGGCGCTGTTGCTGCCGAACTGCTACCCACCTCCTCTTCCCTAACCTCCTCACCCTCGAGCATACACACTGCGGTGTTTCCGCCCGTTGTCCTTCCTCTGCCTGGGGCGATATTTATGAAGCGGCGGGAAACGATCTTGCGGAAGCCATGCTGTGCTCCCAGCCACTCGGATACCGCTGTATCGCTTAGAAAATGAGCGTCTCTCTCTGTCTCTCTCTCTCTCTCTCCCCTTGAGCTCTCTTCCTTCTTCCTTTCTGCTGCGGTACCGCTATACCGCTTAGAAAATGAACGTCCCTCTCCCCCCTCCCCCGCGTGCTTCCTCTATGCTGAGAAGGCATATGAGCTCTCCCTCCCCCCTCTTTTTTTTTTTTGCTGGTGCAGTGTGAAGGATTTTTACCCTACGCACGCTTCTGTTTTTGAGCATCTCGTATATCGCGCTGACTGGTCCGCGCTCGTTTGAGTGTTTGTAAAATTTTAATAGGTTTGCCACAGAAGTCAATCGATCGTTATTTCGAAGCTTGAAGATGGTTAACTTTTGTTTATTTGTTGTTTTTTTTTTAAACCGTGCCCTGTTCAGCCGAGAAAGTAAGATACTCGCAAAATGAGTCTGGGGAGAAACATTTATTTCCGTCGCATGAAGTAGTAATAATGTATTTGCTGCGCGTTTTAGTAAAGGTTTTCAAAAATTCCCAACGTTTGATGGTGCGCTTAAAAAGGATCGTGAATACACTTCATTGTTGTCACGGGCTCTCGCAAGTGTAATAAACATATTCTCATTGCTCAGGCGGCTGCGTTACCGTGCTGTTTCGAATGTCGATGGTGACTTTCGTGGTGACGTAAACGCAAGCTCGCTAGTTGCAAAATACATTGAGCGGCCGCATTCTGTAAGGGTTAAAGATTTTCATTCATGTGCTCCCCCCCCCCCCCCCTCTCTTCCCTTTGTCACTGGCAGCTGCTGCCTGTGACTTCCGGGTTGTCAAACAGCCAGGAATGTGGTTCGCCGGCTCTGGAGCCAACGCTGAGGCTGCCCAGTGCAAACGAAACGAAATAATGAATTCGAAAGATAATTCTCGCAAAATACTACCATGGATCTGGTTCATCTTTCAATTTCCTCCATTTCCTCTCTTCGTTTACCGCTTCGGTGTCCAGTTCACGACGTAGCTGAATCAAGTTCAATATGGAAATAATGCATCGCATCCAGATACATTGGACACAATAAGATACTCAGAATGTTGTCCAGAGGAAAGCAGACGCACTTACACAGCAAGCTCCAAATACGAACGCCTCACCCACTAGCCTCTCTTTTGATCTACGATCTGCTTTCCCCATCTTGTAGTCCTCTATAAGGCGAAGTACATGTGCTTTGATCCTCCCGTGCACTTGCCCCCTCCCTCATAATTTATCGAGATTGGAGGATGTGTCCCTTAGAATGATAAGGGCTGGGGCGGTACTTCACACGTCGGTGACGTGACGATGGGGCTCTCAGGGAAGATGCAGTGCCCAGCACATGTCCTAGATGTTCCACGGCGAGCGCTGAGGTGGATCTTCGCCACTTCTTGCGGACGTGCCCAGGTACGCACGACTCAAGAAGACGGCGATTACTGGAAGTTGGGCTTACGACTACCAGGGAGGAGTTCCTTTAACTGTGGCCAACCGACAGCGTTAAGAGGAGGAGCTTGCGCAGGTTTCTGGAAGAGAACAACTTCCACGACCTACTTTACCTAATAGACAGCCTCTTTTTCTACACATGGCCAGTCTTCAAATTAAAAAAAACAAGAATTAATAATAACAATTGGTTTTTGGGGAAAGGAAATGGCGCAGTATCTGTCTCATATATCGTTGGACACGTGAACCGCGCCGTAAGGGAAAGGATAAAGGAGGGAGTGAGAGAAGAAAGGAAGAAAGAGGTGCCGTAGTGGAGGGCTCCGGAATAATTTCGACCACCTGGGGATCTTTAACGTGCACTGACATCACACAGCACACGGGCGCCTTAGCGTTTTTTCCTCCATAAAAACGCAGCCGCCGCGGTCGGGTTCGAACCCGGGAACTCCGGATCAGTAGTCGAGCGCCCTAACCACTGAGCCACCGCGGCGGGTAAAAGAAGACAAGAATTCATTGTAGGTTTCTCTATGCGTAGTGAGGAAACAAAAATAAAGTGCATTCGTGAGCGTCGTGCTTCAGACGGCGTTAACCAGAATCATGTCCAAGATTAGGTAGCCAGTCAATACTGGACAGCTGTGCTAACTTGATTGGTTGGACCAGTCATAGGAGCATCGGACATTCGAGAACGACTTTGAGGTTGTGATTTACCGGTCAATTGAAACCAATATCACGAATCGCAACCGGATCATCTTTGACTAGCAAATTATTGTCATGATTTGGAGCCTCATGAATTGGTCTAACAACATAGTTGGCCAATGAGTAATGGTCGCAATGATGACACCGACAAATTACACGAACCTCTCTACTATAGTGATTGGCTAGTGAATGATGATCAAAAGCAGAGCGCCGAACAATCACGCGAACTAATCTATCACCATGATTGTTTGGTCAGAGATGTTCACAATCCGATCACTGACTAATCACGTCAACTGCTACAAGGCCGTGATTGGTTAGCCAGTAACGCTTACGTTGAGGGCACTCATCAGTCCCATGAATTGATCTATGGCTGTCATTGGCCAGTCATAGCGGTCACATCTCAGCACCATCCAATCACGAACCGCTCCGGGTGACATCTTGCAACCAGGCCGGGAACAGACACGAAGGGGAAAGCACACCGATCCCGGCTCGCGATTGGTCTGCAAGTGAAGGCAGCAATTAACGCTCCGACCAATAGCATCGGCCACAATAAGCAGAAGGTAGTTGCCCGCAATGCTGCACGGCTTTAGTGTAATAGAATACATGGGCGCGTAGCTGTCCGCGATAGGCCTTGACCAGATGCAGTTTCATTAGGCTGTGTACTCATTTCCTTGTATCATCAAGTGCGTGGCTCCAGCATTGGGTAACAAGCGCAAAAAAATTGCTAATCTTTTAGCGTAGTTAAACCTAGTAGGCGTGCAAAAGCATGTGATGGTGGTGGTAGTGGTGGTGGTGGTGGTGATGATGATGATGGTGGTTGTGGTGACGATGATGATGATGATGATGATTGTGGTGACGATGACGTATGATGATGATGATGTGTGTGTGTGTGATGATGATGATGAGTGGTTGTGGCGACTATGATGATGCTGATGGTGGGTTTTTCGTGTCGATGAGCCATCTAATGCTGTCGCATTAAAAAACTGGAAGGAGATAGGAAGCAAGACAGGCCTAACCATCTAGCCCGACTGTTTTCTTTACCTTGTTCTCCTTCGCCGCCACATCGAACATGGACGTTGTTGTCGCAGTGTTGCATCTCCGTTGCGGCACGGCATCCCGATACGCTTCCCTTGCGTGCGTGTCTCGTCCACTTTGCGTGTTTCCGAAGGAGGCAACACAGCGCTCTGTCCTGCATACATCCCCTGTCGTTATCGCCCACGAGCCACCCTCTCGGTTCGCGGAACGGTTTCGATTGAAGCGTTGCCAGGGAGCGCACCCCTTCTGACTAAACGCGACGTGGCACCTCAGGACATAAATTAGTCCTGTACAGTCCTCTTACGTTTGTATACAGTGTTCTTGAAATTGCGGTGGCTCAGTGGTAATAGCGCTCGGCTGCTGACCCGAAAGACGCGGGTTCGATCCCGGCCGCGGCGGTCGAATTTCGATGGGGGCGAAATGCTTGAGGCCCGTGTGCTGTGCGATGTCAGTGCACGCTAAAGATCCCCAGATGGCCGAAATTTCCGGAGCCCTTCACTACAACGTCCCGCATAGCCTGAGTTGCTTTGGGACTTTAGAACCTATAAACCATAAACCATGAAATTGGTTTTTGAAATTGGTTCTGGGGGAAATGAAATGCCGCACTATCGTGTCTCATATTTCCGTGGACAACTGAACCGCGCCGTGAGGGAAGGGATGAAGGAGGACGTGCAAGAAGGATAAGAGAGGAAGAGGTGCGTAGCTGGATTTCGAGCTCCTGGGGATCTTTAACGTGCACTGACATCGTACAGCACACGGGCGCTTTTTGCGTTTGCCTCCACGAAAGAGGCCGCCGCGGTCAGGTTTGCAACCCGAGTACTCCGAGACAGTAGGCGAGCGCCTTACCCTGAGCCACCGCGGCGCGACATTTTATTATTTGACGCTCGGTAAGGAACCGCTTTCGTGGAGGCTCCGGTATGCTCATTTCTATCCATATAAACTGTGCATTTAACTCTAAGATTCTTCCTCTAGTGTCATTGAGAACCAAACTTTACTGTTTAGTCATTGTCGGTTCCAGCACGAACTAGGCGTTCCCTTTAAACGTGCGGCCCGTACTCGCGATGCATGACTGACTATTGATTCACTGCATGCATTAGCTCACTTCTTAGCATTATGTACTGTATTGTATTGCGGAAGTCTCCTCCGAGCCGCTTATATATATACTTATTATTATTATTATTATTATTATTATTATTATTATCTATTATTGCGTTACGTTATTATTATAACTGGCACTGATATAATTCATTACGTGGTATCGCTGGTATATAACGGCTGATAGAACGCAGAGCTTCATATGAAGAAGACCTTTGATTGTTTGCAGCAATTATTCATTACGGTGTTGCACACTGGCAGGCTGGCCAGCTTTGAAATGTGCGATAGCTGCA
Source organism: Amblyomma americanum (assembly GCA_030143305.2). Taxonomy (NCBI): domain Eukaryota; kingdom Metazoa; phylum Arthropoda; class Arachnida; order Ixodida; family Ixodidae; genus Amblyomma; species Amblyomma americanum. The sequence goes on along the minus strand of JARKHS020027291.1, from coordinate 8,624 downwards.
GGCTGTGGATCAGCTTTCCTGTCTCTTTATTTTTTTAAAATTTTCGCTTGTTAAAGCCGTCAGCTTAATCGACATTGGCCCGGAGTGTTCACACCATGCCCTAAAGCATTGGCAATGTGTTTTATCTCATTGCAGGTACCTATCTTTCGGTAAATTGGCCAGGTGAATGTTTGTCTTCACCAAACGCAGTTTTTACGCTTGCTGTAAGACAAGCAGCATGCACATAAAGTTCGCGCCGAAGTGAGTAAACAAACAACGTCACGAATGCCAGCGTCACAAAGCCACTGCTTCGGCAATATCCGCTTCGAGATCGATTTGGAGACCCATACGAACCGTTCAGGCTTCGTTCTGAACATAATGATGATGCTGCTGCTGATAATAATAATAATAATAATAATAATAATAATAATAATAATAATAATAATAATAATAATAATAATAATAATAATAATTGGTTTTTTTTGCGGAACGGAAATAGCGCAGTACGTGTCTCAGATATCGTTGGACACCTGAACCGCGCCATAAGGGAAGGGATAAAGGAGAGAGTGAAAGAACAAAGGAAATCTGAACCTGCAATGAACTGTTTATACCCTGTCCGATGATCGCAGTGTCACCTAATAAAAAAAAGTGATAGGGTTTAACGTAGTTAAGCTGAGTTGACGTGCGAAAGCCCGTCTTTAGCCTGGTTAACTCACGGTTTTGCTTTGCCGGGTCGTCGGCACGTCTGGCGACGACATTAGTTGGATAGTAGTATTAGTTAATGAAGACGACGATGTGCAGTGCGCAGAACGAGGGTGTGTGGCAGTTTAACACGAGGCGGGATGGGCTGCCGCGATAGCATAGCGCTCTCATGGAGTAGCCAACGAAGCTGATTAGTTCACGCCACCGCGGGCTCGAATCCCATTCGCGCCAATATGTATCAAGCTTGACCCTCAAGGTCAAGGTTCACACAAACTCCGTGAACCGGCTTGACCTCGTGAAGTAGTTCGGGGTGGCGTTGCACCAACCTCACCGCCAACGCCGCAAAGTTAACAGCTAGCGCTGTAAAAAATTTTACTGCTTGCGGCTACTTTGTCCACATAAGTGTTTATTGTTTTTTTACGCGTAGTTGAAAGAAATGGCCATTGTGACCGTAGAGTGAGCAGTGCTGGAACTCTGTCACAGTATTGTCCTATTTCAACATGGCCATCCATGCTGCTGAACACAACCCGGAAATAGCCGCGGGCGGGACTGCCAGGAATGCCAGCGCCGCCCCGAAACAGAGAAGAGGAAGTGGGGCAAAGGAAGGAAAGGGAAATGGGCAATTTAGCTGGTTAAACGGACCTCGCTGCCGAGGTTACTGAACCGTTGAGGCCATTCTGCAGGAGACTGGGCTTTACAATGTGCCAGTTTCATGACCCTGCGACAAAGAAAACGCCAGAGAAATCGGACTGGGACGCGTCGCAAATCGTCCGTGTCCCCGCGGTTCCATTATGGTGGCTTCGAGGTCACACAAGCGCTGCGCTGCCATGGCCAGAATGGCGCTGCAAAATGCTTTCACAAACATTAAATTAACTTTCAGTAGCATGTGTTGACAGTCAATTGAAAGTTCGGATGCGTTTTTTAGGCAAGGCGTCGATACTGGAGATTTGGTTAGGTTAAGGCGTCAACTCTTAAATCTATTTCCCCGATTTAGCGGTACGAAAACGTCCGCTTTACGGCAGTCTGCGGTCAACGCCGCAGTTTAGCTTCCAGTGAGAGAACTGCCAAAGCGCTTAAACGCGCCAGCGCCGGCTGTACAAACGGAGCATCAAGTTCTACAGCGCATCAGTATTCTTTCCGTACCTCCGCATTTCGAAATCAAACTACTTTTTCGAAGCGAAACGCTTCACTACGCTAGGTAAAGCTGTCTTCAGGTAGGCAGCACACTGACCTTGAACGACCCTTGGCCCAACCAAGAATAGCCGTGTGTGACCATATGTGGTACAGTTATAGTGTCGAACCCTTGACCCCTGACCTTGACCCCTGACCTTTTATTGACCCTTGACCTTTAACGTTTGACATCTGACATCGGGCGACCTCTGGAATGACCTTTGACCTTAAGAACGTTCGATGGGGTGATGTGAAGCCACGTGATGACATCCGATGGGGGCGTCGTCTAAGACCATGTGATACCACGTCATAGCCACGTGGTCGTGTGGGTATAGTATATGGAACGGCCGTCGCGAGCGTGTAGCGGAGCTGCCATGGACGAGCCTCAGACGCTTAGCAAGCGTCCTTGCTTTTCGCTGAATTCCAGGGTTAGCCAAGTTAAGCCACTGCCAATTTTTTCCTCTTTATGAAACATTGCGTTATCTTGAGAATCGTTTTGTATAAGCGGAATCATAATGACATGGTTAAATTGGTTTTGTTGTTGTTGCAGTTGTTCTTATTAGACGAATGTGATGTGTGAGAAGAATTAAGGATGAGCGTGGCTTGCCATTGAAAGCCTCCCGGGTAGGGTTGATCGATCTAAGGAAGTTCACGGGAGATTCTTTTAAAAGCGGTGCTCTCTGCAGGTCTTATGAATCACACATTATCTGACATCGTTCCGCCGCTTCTTCCTGAAGCAGAATAGCAAATTGTAACTGAATTACACAAAATTCGCTCTCTTGTTTTCATCGTTTAGTTTCTTTTATCTTTCTTTCTGCCGAGGGAAACGCCATTGCTTTCAAAGACCGCGTTAACCCAAGCGCCTAGTTTAACAAAGCCTTGACTTGGGCTAGTTGGTTCGAGTTTCACGGCAACGTTTAGCGCGAAGAAAGACAAGGACCATACAAAAGATGAGACTGCAGCGCTAACTTTCAACTTTTATTCAGAAGGATTCACATAAGTATTACATAGAAAACGATCAACCACACGTCGGTCGGTGAGCATGTGCATAGAATTAAATGCACAATCAAGATGTACTGCGTGGAAGAGAAAGAACAGGAGCCGGGAAGCTAAAAAAAAAAAGAAGGTGAAGGACCAGAAAGGTTCACAAGGAGTCGCTGTTGCACTGAAGAGTGAAAAAAGCGTGCAGGGGTAGATATACCCGGAACATCTTAAGACCAACAATTAACACTTCAATAAGGTAAATAAAAGTGTAAAAACAAGTTGAAAGCTAAAACCAATAATAATGAATATGCTAAGAATAAACACAGGAGTGTACAAGTCTCCCACACGAAACAAGTTTCTGGTTTAAAATAAAATGAAAATGACAAAGAGGAAAGGATTTAAAATTGCGAAGCGTGTGAATCACAAGGTGGTCTAAAAGCCCACAGAAGCGTGCCAAAAGCTGGAACTCTGAAGATAAAAGTGCTGAATAGTAATTTAAAACCGTAAAAAAAATTAAAAATTCACACAAAACAGAATCGAACAAGGCAAGATAAGCCAAACGTGCAGCCCTGTTAAACACGCCTACAGATGACCGTTCAGAAATCAAACTCGGTGTCAATTAAAATCAATGAAAGGTGTGCTGACGCATTTCTGTCAAGTCTTTCTAAACAAATTTGACTCAATTACTTCACGCTCTGTTTCATCTGTAGCTATTTTTGTCAATTCTGTTTCTGAATTTCTGGTTTAAATGGTACAGTTGACGCCGTTACCATAGTAGCGCATTAGCCCTGGAAATTATAGTTTGCCGATGGAGCGGCATACTCACACTCCAGCCACATTTCCCGTGCTTTGTTCACAGGTTTAGAAAAGTCATAACGAATGATGGCAATAAGTTCTGCAAAATCGCGGCATTCAGCAATTCGCTCGGCTAAGGCGCCCGTGTGCTGTGCGATGTCAGTGCACGTTAACGATCCCCAGGTGGTCGAAATTATTCCGGAGCCCTCCACTACGGACCTATTTGTTCCTCTCTTCTTTCACTCCCTCTTTTATCCCTTCCCTTACGGCGCGGTTCAGGTGTCCAACGATATATGAGACAGATACTGAGCCATTTCCTTTCCACCAAAAACCAATTAAACCAATTCGCTCGACGCTCTAAAACCAACTCTCACAATTGAAGCCGACCCCGCCGCGGTGGCTCAGTGGTTAGGGCGCTCGACTACTGATCCGGAGTTCTCGGGTTCGAACCCGACCGCGGCGGCTGCGTTTTATATGGAGGAAAAACGCTAAGGCGCCCGTGTGCTGTGCGATGTCAGTGCACGTTAAAGATCCCCAGGTGGTCGAAATTATTCCGGAGCCCTCCACTACGGACCTATATGTATCTCTCTTCTATCACTCCCTCCTATATCCCTATCCCTATACGGCGCGGTTCAGGTGTCCAACGATATATGAGACAGATACTGCGCCATATCCTATCCAGCAAGAAAGCAAGAGAGAGAGAGAGAGAGAACAACTTTATTGAAAATGCCTGCAGGATCGGTTAGGCTCCCTCCACGCAGGGAGGACAAGCTTTTACCGCGACGCGGCCACTACGTCAGTCTCGTGCGTTGTGCTCCTCCAGGTCTTGGTCCCTCGCTACTTCCGCGGGTCCGAGAGGGCCGCCGCCCCCTTCCTGGGGGTGCTTCCCCCCTTCTCCTCGGTTTCGCTCGGTCGCTGCCTTTCTAGAGCTGCCGAGACCGGCTGGACGGCCTTGAGTTGCGTCTCTTGATCATAGCTCCTCGTTTCAGCCTCTAGCTGCGGCGGGATCGTCGTCTTCTCGCTGGCTTCTCGCGGATATACACTACAGTCCCAAAGGATGTGATCCGCGGTGGCTCTCTCCTTCGCGCACAGTCTACACACGTCACTCGCGTACACACTCGGACACACGTGCTTAGCTAGCACCGTGGTGAGCAGGGACCCCGTCTGTAACTGTCTGTAGAACACTGCCTCCTTCCGGATAAGCCCCGGAAATTCTTCCTATCTTTTGTGTAAATGCACACTAATATAGTTCTTTCACTTTAATCCTACGGGGAAGGATCATTCTTCTAGATTTATGGATATCCCTTGCATGGGAGACTGCGCAATCTGCTGCGTTTACTGCCACTATTTTTTTTCATTTTCGGGAATAGTGTTTGCCTATCTCCCCGAATACAGAGATGATACATAGTCTATTTGCCTTTCGCCTATAATGTCCTTTGGCCTGTTTGCATATGGGGGCCTGGCGTGCAACGCATGTTGTTGACTTAAGGACGCTGTAGTTTGTGCGAACCACAGTGTTTTTGGCACAGCATATTTATTTTTTGTCTCATTTTCTCTTTTCAGCATTCTTTTTCGCTGAGCGAGTTGTATCTTCTCTTGTATGCAGCGGATGTGCCAGCTGAACATCGCACAGCCATCTAGAACCCCCGGTCTGTTTGTTTATCCTTCGCTGTTCTCATTTTGCTTTTCCCTTCGACAACACGAAATATCTGCAACGATGGACGACTTTACGCTTTTGTTGTTGAGGTTGTTCTTCAGCGCAGTCATTCATTTAGGAGAGCGTCCAGGCAGTGCTATTAAGTTTAGCGGCCTATAAAGCTTCAATGGCAGCCACTCGGTTCTTCACTTTCTTTATTTCGTCACTGATGACGTCAACGCGCCATGCGCCACATAGTGGCTGCAAAGAGAACTAGAAGTTATTATTATTATTATTATTATATATTATTATTATTATTATTATTATTATTATTATTATTATTATTATTATTATTATTATTATTGATTATTATTATTATTATTATTATTATTATTACTACTACTACTACTACTTCTAGGTTCTCTCTGCTGCCACTATGTGGCGCATGGCGCGTTGACGTTTGTTTATCCTTCGCTCTTCTCATTTTGCTTTTTCCCTTCGACAACACGAAAAATCTCCAACGATGGACGACTTTACGCTTTTGTTGTTGAGGTTGTTCTTCAGCGCAGTCATTCATTTAGGAGAGCGTCCAAGCAGTGCTATTAAGTTTAGCGGCCTATAAAGCTTCAATGGTAGCCACTCGGTCCTTCACTTTCTTTATTTCGTCACTGATGACGTCAACGCTCCATGCGCCACATAGTGGCAGCAAAGAGAACTAGAATAAATAATAATAATAATAATAATAATAATAATAATAATAATAATAATAATAATAATAATAATATTAATAATAATAATAATAATAATAATAACGCGTTTTAGGGGAAAGGAAATGGCGCAGTATCTGTCTCATATAACGTTGGACACCTGAACCGCGCCGTAAGGAAAGGGATAAAGGAGGGAGTGAAAGAAGAAAGGAAGAAGGAGGTGCCGTAGTGGAGGGCTCCGGAATAATTTCGACCACCTGGGGATCTTTAACGTGCACTAGAAGCGCTTGTTCTAAGTTCGTGATAATGGCCAGCAGATTTCGATCGGACATATCATGCAGCACACGTATATATACAGTGCGGTTTGGATCAGAAGAGTGCTGTTTTTTTTTTGCGTAGCATTGTCAGCTGCATAGTGCATCAGATGACACCAAATATGCGCTAACTAGTAGGCTGATTAATTAGTATTGAATAGTTAACTTCTTATCTATTACTGTTCAGCTGCTTATTAGTTGTTATGCGTGTAGCCCTTCGTAGGTAATGTCCATGTCTGCTTTTAGAATTTACAAAACGTGATTACCCTCGACGCCACGACTCAACAAACTTGGACCATTTCTAGCGCCATTCGAAAATCGCGCGCACAGTTATGGATGCTGATACGCAGTCGAAGCGTATGCAAATGTAAAGGCAACACAGTCTAAAAGGGAAGATAGTCATGTTGCGTGGTTAGAAAACGTAAATGCTAACAAAGTAGCTGGCGCAGCGCAGTTGTAATTGGATATCTCTGGAGGCCTTTGTCCCCGCAGTTGAGTTACCTCGGCTGGCGATGATAGCAGTGATAAAAAAAAATGCTGCGGTTTACCTACTACTGAACCTGTTTACAGAGCGAAAGCTGTGGTGTATCGGGCAACTAGACGCGGCTTGGCGTCTGTAACGATGAGTGCGTTCCGCACGCTGGAGAGGCAGTGCGTCCACCATTGCAGTTATAATTATAATTGGTTTTTAGGGGAAAGGAAATGGCGCAGTATCTGTCTCATATATCGTTGGACACCTGAACCACACCGCAAGGGAAGGGATAAAGGAGGGAGTGAAAGAAGAAAGGAAGAAAGGTGCCGTAGTGGAGGGCTCCGGAATAATTTCGACCACCTGGGGATCTTTAACGTGCACTGACATCGCACAGCACACGGGCGCCTTAGCGTTTTCCCCCATAAAAACGCAGTCGCCGCGGTTGGGTTCGAACCCGGGAACTCCTGATCAGTAATCGAGCGCCCTAACCACTGAGCCACCGCGGCGGGTCCACCCTGCCAGTTAAATTAATGGTTTACTACGAGAGGTTGCTCACCCAATGAACGCTGCGGCCCATTGCTGCAGTGCCGCGTGTCTGCCAAAATGTTGTCAGCGCCAATGCATGCAGCCCACATCTCTCTCTCCCCACCGCCACGTACCACAAAGCGCGATTGAGGCGTCCACTGACCCAGGGAGGCAGTTATACGCCCTTCCTTTCCTCAAAATCACCGGAGTCTGTCAACACCGACGCCAATGAACACAATGAACGCCGACGGCCTATAGAAACAGATTCGAGCGCTCGCTTTTGGTGGCGGCGGCGGCGCCTGAGTGACGTCATAACTGTCACGTGGTTGCTCCTCGGTTCAGTCAAACGCTCACACTGCGCATACAGCGAAGAAGCTACGGTGGGGAGTAGTAAAGCTTTCGCTTTATTATAATTTGGTCGCGGCCGCAGTATCGAGTGTTTTGTGTATAAAACACGCTCAAATATCCCTTACTTGCCACGGCGGCTCTTGGCACGTCCAAAGTTTGCGAGAAATGGAATAACGGGCGACAAAGAGAGCGCCCATTCCAAACGCGTCATCGTCACGCAATCGGCGCGTCAGACCGCTGTTTAGAACGTACTTAACCACGCCTTCGCACGCATACCCTTGGCGTCGAAACCGGTGTCGTGACACGAAGTTGGAAACATGCGTTCGTCTTTAATGGATATGCAGGTCATTCCGGCTCAAACTTTCAAAGAGAAAAGCAAGACGCAAACGTAAAAACCAGCCGCGCGCGTTCGAGGCTATCTGTTATAGGCGGCGTTGCTGTCCACCGTATTTTCTCTCGCAGTCATCTAGCACACATGAAGAGGATCGATACACTCTAAGCACGAATACGCCTGTGTGGGAGAAGAAGGGAGTAAGGTGTCCTGTACCCTTACAAAAATTTATTTTTACAGTCTGTAGACTGTACATAGACTTATCTCTATCAAGTCTACAGACTCCCAATAGACAAACCCTAGAGAACAGTCTGTAGGCAATACAAATCCTACAGACAGTCTATAGACAATCTATAGATTTCTGGCTGTACACTTTTAGTAGTCTTTTTTCTATAGACAGTCTATAGACTATGAATACACAAAAATAAATACCTGTAGGACGCCTAGAGTCTATAAGAACTATGTAGACTATTTTTGTAAGGGTAGCACATTCCCTTCTATAAAAGTGAATGCGCTAGAGGACAGCTTACTCTCTTTTTCACTATTCTCTGTTTAGAGTATAATCTGGGAAACAAAACTTGTTTCCTTGTGTTGTTCCTTGTGTTGTTCGCAGACTCAGATGGCTAAGGAATGAATGAATGAATGAATGAATGAATGAAAA